>CAUYPK010157216.1:0-39155 GCA_963574355.1 Loris lydekkerianus
GCACACTTCTACAGTGCTGGTGGGAATACACATTAATATGTTCCTTCTGGAAGGATGTTTGGAGAATACTTAGAGACCTAAAAATAGACCTGCCATTCGATCCTATAATTCCTTTACTAGGTTATACCCAGAAGACCAAAAATGATAATATAACAAAGACATCTGTACCAGAATGTTTATTGCAGCCCAATTCATAATTGCTAAGTCATGGAAGAAGCCCAAGTGCCCATCGACCCACAAATGGACTAGCAAATTGTGGTACATGTACACCATGGAACATTATGTAGCCCTAAAGAAAGATGGAGACTTTACCTCTCTCATGTTTACATGGATGGAACTGGAACATATTCTTCTTAGCAAAGTATCTCAGGAATGGAAGAAAAAGTATCCAATGTACTCAGCCCTAATATGAAGCTAATTTATAGCTTTCACATGAAGGCTATAACCCAACTAGAGCACAAGAATATGGGGAAAGGGCCAGGGAAGAGGAAGGGAGGGGGGGAGGCTAGGGGGGAGGGAGGATAATAGATGGGGTCACACCTACGGTGCATCTAAGAATGGGTACAGGTGAAACTTACTAAATGCAGAATACAAATGTCTACATACAATAACTAAGAAAATGCCATGAAGGCTATGTTGAACAGTTTTGATGAGAATATTTTAGATTATATATGAAACCAGCACATTGTATCCCTTGATTGCACTAATGTACACAGCTATGATTTAACAATAAAAATAAAATAAAAATTTAAAAAATGGGGTTATTTATTCTTTACTTATTGATTAGTTTGAGTTCTCTGTAGATTCTAGTTATCAGACCTTTGTCGGAAGCATAACCTGCAAAGATCTTCTCCCATTCTGAAGGTTGTCTGTTTGCTTTACTTACTGTTGAGACCAAGAATTTGAGGTTACTGTGAGCAAGGTTGATGCCAGGGCACACACACAAAAAAAGAATTTAGAATGAATGAGGTGTGACTTGGGGACACCGAAAATAGTGGAAAATAGTAGTCAGGATGGAGAAGAGGGAATGTTGTTGAGAGTTGCAGGAGGCAAGAAGAGAGAGCCAAGATGAGAAAAACAGCCCAGAAATGCCACACAAGGTACTATGGACTAGAGAAGGAAGATGCTAGGGTTGTTGAAGAACATTTAAGCACAAGGAAGAAAGTGTCATGGATGAGATTTTTATAAGTATAACAATCTTCTAGGGCATGTTCCTCCTAAGGCATAACAGAGCGTTGCTGCCTTTCTCAGGGACTTCAAAACACACTGATGACTCCAGGCACTTGAACTTCACAGTTAACTGAGCTCAGCTTCACATATCTTCATTTCTACCCTAAAACCAGCTGATTCCTACCAATTAAACCTTAGACTTAACAACTCATCATAATACACTACTAAGACCTTAACTGCTTGGCACTAAACACATCGTTAATGATGGTATGAACAAACAAATGAAGGAATCCTAGTGCCTCCCCCCATGTTCATGAAACTTGTCCTCTATCTTCTCACCAGGACCTATGACATCTGAGTCCCTTCTCCTTCACACAGATGTTAAGGTCCTTTCCTTCCCCTGTCTGAATGCCAGGCAGAATCTGAGTGCAGGCCCTCTTAACCCTTCACGCTGGAGCCTACCAACACCACATCATCACAGTTCTCTGCTTCCTCAACTCCTTTTCTAAAGCAGAACCTACTTGAGGGAGACAGATCATGATACTCCAGTGCCTCTCCATTTGGGCCCCTGTCATGGCTTAACAATCTCTTCTCCCTGACTATCTAGCACAGCAGTGAATTTAACCTTTACTCTTCTTTTCAGAGTCTAGTCTCTCATTTCCAGAGATGACCTCAGCTCCTCTACTATACTCTATTATTCTCTACTATAGAATAGATTCACTGGCTCATCTAGAGTATCCTTATCTCTAACATGTCTCTCCAGTAGCTCATAAACATACTAAGATCAGTCTTCCCCTGACCTCTAGAGCTTACTCCGAAGCCCATCTCTGTACCCTCATTACATCTCATGCATATGTATGCCTGCAGTCTTTACGATTCTGCACAGTGATCACAGACTCACTCATCTGGTTGAGAGTTTCTAGAGGACGAGAGCCATTATCTTACTCATTGTTGTGCCTCTAAGTTACCAAGGTACCTAGCACATAGCACATGCTCAGTAAAGGTTGAATGTAGATACAGGTTATTTTCCATTCCAGAATATCTTCCCCCCTATTCTAGTGATTCAAATCACACCCATTCTTTAAGAGCCAGATGAAGTCTAAAGTCTCACAAACCTTTGCCACATGTAATAAACTGCAGCTGAACCACTATAGTGGTTACAAAGCATACTATACACCTTGGAACTTACATACTGTTTTGTATTATTCTCTGCTTGTTTCATAAATCAATATTTTATAGGAGTTATAATAAGATTATAAATGACCTGAATGACTTATTCCACTTTAGTCACCCTGAAAAAATTCAAGCACATTTCAGGGACTTCTCCCTTGACATACAGCACATGAATGAGCCAGCCCTATCCTTCACAGAATTTTCTAATGGTAATTAGAGAGAAATGTAAAGAAAATAAGGCCAGGAGTGGTGGCTCACGCCTGTAATCCCAGCACTTGAGAAGCCGAAGAGGGTGGATTGCCTGAGCTCACAGGTTTGAGACCAGCCTAAGCCAGTGCAAGACCCCTGTCTCTAAAAAATAGCCATTGAGCACTTGTAGCTCAGTGGTTAGGGTGCCAGCCACATACACGGGGGATGGTGGGTTCTGGGCCTGCTAAACAATAACAACAACTACAAAAAAAAAAAAAAATAGCTGGGTGTTGTGGGGGGCACCTGTAGTCCCAGCTACTTGGGAGGCTGAGGCAAGAGAATTGCTTAAGCCCAAGAGTTGGAGGTTGCTGTGAAAAAAAAAAAGAAAATATGTAAGCTCAAAAACCAAGATCAGAAATTTGAGCAGCATCTAAGTTTTTCTTTTTTTCTAATTTGCTGAATCTTCAAATAAAACTAACCAGTTTTAGTTTTAACATTTTTAGTTACTTTATACTCTAAATCATCACTGTTACTCAAGCTCATCTCTCACACACATACATACATACACGGAATTGATACAAAGTTTCATAGTTTCCTTTTTCTTGATATGTATGTTAGAAAGCCCTTTCCTTCTTTACTTGTTTTGAATGCTTTTGAAAAAACATTCAGATAATTATAAGTTGTAAAACAATGGTTAGAATAAAAATTAATGATTTTAAAGTTATACCAGTTAATGTAAAAAGAGTCAACAATCAGTGCCACTTTTTTGGGGGGAGACAGAGTCTCACTTTATCATCCTCGGTAGAGTGCCGTAGCATCTCAGCTCACAGCAACCTCCAACTCTTGGGCCTAAGCAATTCTCTTGCCTCAGCCTCCCAAAGTAGCTGGGACTACAGGCGTCTGCCACAACACCTGGCTATTTTTTTGTTGCAGTTTGGTCAGGGCCGGGTTTGAACCCGCCACCCTCAGTATATGGGGCCGGCACCCTACCCGCTGAGCCACAAACACCACCCCAGTCCCACGTTTTTTAAAAATGCACTTATTCAAGGGCAGCACCTGTGGCTCAAAGGAGTAGGGCGCCAGCCCTATATACCAGACATGGCAGGTTCAAACCCAGCCCTGGACAAAAAATAAAAATAAAAATGCACTTATTCGATGTCTTAACAGTGTTATGGTGAATGATCTACTTGGTCATCCTCCTAATACAGAGTGAAAACAAGTGATTCTGCCAGGTTTTTTAAAGGACACACACAATACAAAAGCTGTGTATTCAAATGAGTTGCATAGCAAAAAGTCTATTCCTTATCTCCAAGCACAGATATAACCTGATCTTTCCTCAATAACACTGTTTCAGAAAACAACTCTCCCCAGCTATCCTCCTTCACTACATGATTCATCAATGATGTTACCTATATACTCGAGTATAAGCCGAGTTTTCTCAGCCCAAAATTTGTGCCGAAAAACCCGAACTCGGCACAAATTTTGTGTCGAAAAAACTCGGCTTATACTCAAGTATATGTGGTATTTTTCCTATTAAAAGCTCTAACCCCCATTTCACCCCCATTTGACCCTACTCCTCACCTGCACGACAATGGACACCTGGCTGACAGCCTGGCTGCTGCCTGGGGATGGTCCACCAAGAGAAAGGACAAAGTAAGCTTTCTGTTTACTTTTTATCAGAGCACTCAATCGAACCAGCTTCCCAGCCAGGTTTTGCTGCATAGCTCTGAGCTTGCTTCTAAGAAAGAAGGAAGAAGAGAGAAGTCATTTTTATTTCTCTTCTTTTTTCCCACAAATGTTTTCCCTTCCACATTAAGAAAACGTGACCATGGCCGGGCATGGTGGCTCATGCCTGTAATCCCAGCACTCTGGGAAGCCAAGATGGGTGGATTTCCTGAGCTCAGTAGTTTGAGACAAGAGTGAGACCCCATCTCTACTAAAAATAGAAAAAAATAGCCAAACATTGTAGCCGGCACCCGTAGTCTCAGCTACTTGGGAGGATGAGGCAGGAGGATCATTTGAGCCCAGGAATTTGAAGCTGTTGTAAGCTGGGCTGATGCCTCTGCACTCTAGCCTGGGCAACAGAGTGAGACTCTCTAAATAAATAAATAAATAAAAAGAAAGAAAGAAAGAAAGAAAAGAAGAAAATGTGGGCTTAGCGCTTATAGCTCAGCAGTTAGGGCACCAGCCACATACACCGGGACTGGTGGGTTCCAACCTGGCCAGGGCCTGCTAAATAACTATGACAACAACAACAACAAAAAAAATAGCTGGGTGTTGTGGTCCTAGCTGCTGGAGGCTGAGGCAAGAGAATCACTTAAGCCCAAGAATTTGAGGTTGGTGTGAGCTGTGACACCATAGCACTCTACAGAGGATGATATAGTAAGACTCTGTCTCAAAAAAAAAAAAAAAAAAAATGTAATAGTGATATAAAATATCTCTAGCACAGAGTTGTTATTCTGAAAACCTCCAAATTCTTCTTGCTTTTAGACAAGACACACCTCCCTTGAAGAAAGTTCTTAACATTTTTTCCCCTCCCAAGTTAATTTCAACCTCTTAACACTCTTAATATTCAAAATCCTATCATTCCCTTGATTTGGCATATTCCACCTATATATTACCATCAATATTCTTCCTCCCTCCCACTGCTGACCCACCATTGCCCTGTAGGTTTCACAGTGCTCCCTCCACCCCTGGCACGAGAAGAATTACCTGAGCCTGAGCAGACAGGAGGCACTCTCTGGGTAGAGGACAGGGATAGGAGTGACAGGGCCAGGACTGATTGTCAAAGGAAACACTGGCACAGGAGCGCCCCAGAGTTCCAAATGCCCTTCCTCTGAGGAATTCCCCCTGGCAGGAGGCAGGTAACTCCAACTGGGAAACAGAAAGAGATGGCCCAACCAAGAAAGGTCCAGATCTATGATCTAGAAAAGACCAAGAACAAGGGTTAACTGGGACCCTAGCATCCAATCCACCCCCATCCTCCTTTGTTCCCTCAGAGACTTAAACTGACTTGCTCCCTAGACATCATTCTTATTAGGATCTAAAGCAGCTGACCTTTGCCTTCCACTCACCTCACAGCACAGGACTCCAGTGTTATCTTGCACATAGAGGCTTCCATCCCTGCATTCTTGTTCCCCTGATACATCTGTTAGCATCCCTAAAAGCAAAAGCCGCTCCCGTGGCAGAGCAGTCCCATTTGGTCTAGCCTCCTGGGCCCAAGCCTGGTATGTACTACTGCTCCAAGACAGGTGGCTGCAGCATGGCAGATGCTGGTGGGTCCTGAGGTCCTGTACTGACACAAAGCTGTAGAGTGAAAGGAGCACAGAGGTTCTACAAAGTCAGGTCCAACCCCAACAAATCTCCAAGAGCCCAAGAGAAGGTTGAAGGGGAACAAGGAGTAAGAGATGAGTTTGTATGATTGATTGAAAGGGAAAAAGCTGGAGGATAAAGGCTTAAGAAATTGAGGATGGTACTGGGTCCAAAGGCTGAGCAGTACCTAGGGAAAGCAGGAAGAAAGATGCTGAGTAATATCTTGACCAGGTGTGGTAGGTGCCTGTAATCCCAGCTACTCGGGGAGCTACTTGAAACCAGCCTGAGCAAGAATGAGACTCCATCTCTACTAAAAGTAGAAATAAATAGTAGGGTGTTGTGGCACGCACCCGTAGTCCCACCTACTAGGGAAGCTGAGACAAGAGGATTGCTTGAGCCCAGGAGTTGGAGGTTGCTGTGATGGAGGTTGCTGGGATCAAGTGATTTTCTTGCCTCAGTAGTAGCTGGGACTACAGGTGCCTGCCACAACACCCTACTAGTTGTTTCTACTTTCAGTAGAGACAGAGTCTCATTCTTGCTCAGGTTGGTTTCAAACTCCTGAGCTCAAGCAGTCCATCCACCTCAGCCTCCCAGAGTGATGGGATTATAAGCATGAGGCTGCACATTCTTTATTTCAGCTAAATTCTTTTTCACAGGCAAGACTTTCTCAACAAAGGAAGCAGTGTGTTGATTTTCATTCTGGCAGCCCAGCATTTTAAGTACTGTTGGTTTATAATAAATGCCATGGATGAAAAAATGTACACAGAATTATGAAATGATGTTTAGATACTTAAGTTGTCTCCTCATCGAAGATTCTTTGCCTTTACTGACACAGATAACCAGGTTGTGTGAAGTGTTTCCCCAACTGTAGTAAGTGGGTTAAGGGAGTGCCAGGGAAAAATATCCTTCCCTAAACAGAGTTCTACCATTTTTATTTTTAAAAGGATAAATAGTGACGTGTATATTCACAGCCTACCATAGAACCATTACATGAGCTCTATATGTAGAGCTACAGCTATGTAGCAATATGACTAAATCTCAGAAGTATAACATTAAACTCAAAAAGCAAATTGCGGAGAGTATACAAGGTATGGTACAAGTTATTTAAAGACTAAAGGTATGCAGATCTCTACTGTATACTGCTTAGTGATAGATTCTTGTATAGTAAAAATTATAAAAATAGGCTCGGTGCCGGTAGCACAATGGTTATGGTGCCAGCCACATACACTGAGGCTGGTGGATTTGAACCCAGCCTGGGCAAGCCAAACAATAATAACAACTGCAACAAAAAAACAGCCAGGCATTGTGGTGGGTGCCTATAGTCCCTGCTACTTGGGAGGCTGAGGCAAGAGAATTGCTTAAGCCCAAGAGTTTGAGGTTGCTGTGAGCTGTGATGCCACACAGCACTCTACTGAGGATGACACAGTGAGATTCTGCCTCCCCCACCCCCCCCAAAAAAATATATAAATATTCATGAAAATAATATACTCCACATTCAAGAAAGCAGCTACCTCTATGAGGAGGTAAACAGATTTACTTTTGAAGGACTTTTCAGAGTCCTTACTATGTTAATAAGCCCTGTGACTCTCCTAGAGCAAGTTATCGTTTTCAATGTCTCTCAAACTTATTTGGCCATAAATGTCAGTAGAGTAAAATAAGCAAATACAAAAATATGTTCTCAGAAGAGCTTAAACTCAGGTTGTAAACACAATGATCTTTATTTCATGAAGTCACACATCTTTCTGTATCTTAATTTCTTAATACACAAAACAAAGATAGTACCAGACTTTTTTTGTTATTTCCTCACTTTGAGAGCTTTTTCCAAATTTTCTTCCTATCTTCCCCTCTTCCTCTCCTTTTCCCTACACTTGACTTAACCCAATTTAGAAGAACTTTAGGAAAAGGAAAGCATGATAGAGGATAGGAACATTTTGCAGAATGAGATGTGTTTAGCTGGGTGTGCTGGTGTGTGACTATAGTTCTAGCTACAGAGGAGGCTGAGGCAGGAGGATCACTCGAGCCCAGGAGTTTGAAGCTGCACTGAGCTATGATGATGCCACTGTACTGCAGCCTGGGCAACAGAGTGAGATCTTACCTCAGAAAAGAAAAAAAAAAACAACAAACAACAAAACAATAAAAAGTAAGAAGGGGATGTGTTTAGGCCACCTTGTCCTCCACTCACTCTTCTCACTTCCCCTTTTCTAACTACAGGTCCTTCCTTTTCAACCCCAAATTCAACCTCCCCACACAATCCTTACCTATAGCTGAGGGGTAGTGTATAATCCTGGTTCCTTCCCTGAGACAGCCAGACAGTCTTCACACAATCAATTACCAACTGAGTCAACTGAACATTAGGTTTCTTGCCAGCTGAACACAGGGTCTCTTGGATGAAGGCCTGGGCAGCCTCAAGCCAGGTTTGTTCCTGAGGAAAATGAATCTAGTTAAAACATGACAATTTTGCCCACCATGGAGACTTTTAAGAAGAATAAAGGACTAGAAAAAAGAGTCTAGTGGGGCAGCACCTGTGGCTCAGGGAGTAGGGCACCAGTCCCATATACTGAGGGTGGCAGGTTTGAACCGGATCCTGGCCAAAACTGCAACAACAACAACAAAAAAAAAAAAAAAGAAAGAAAAGAAAGAAAGAAAAAAGAATCTAAAGAGCATGTAAAGTGAAGATCAAAATAAATGAGGCTGGGCATGGTAGCTGATCACTTGAGTCCAGGAGTTTGAGGCCAGCCTGGGCAATACAGTAAGACCCTATCTCTTTCTTTTTTCTTTTCTTTTTTGTTGAGATAAAGTCTCACTATGTCACCCATGGTAGAGTGCTGTTGCATCACAGCTCACAGCAACCTCAAACTCTTGAACTTAAGCGATTCTCTTGCCTCATCCTCTTAAATAGCTGGGACTACAGGTACCTGCCACAACGCCCAGCTATTTTTTTGTTGCAGTTGCCATTGTTGTTTAGCAGGCCCCAGCCAGGCTCGAACCCACCAGCCTTGGTGCATGTGGCCGGTGCCCTACTCACTGAGCTCTGGGCACTGAGACAGTAAGACCCTATCTCTACAAAAAAAGTTTTCTTTAAAGTAGCCAGGTGTGGCAGCAGGAAGATCACTTGAACTCATGATTTCAAGGCTGCAACAAGGTATTTAATATGATGGTGCTCCTGCACTCTGGGCAACAGAATGAGACAATGTCATCTAAAAAAAAAAAAAAAAAAAAGTTTTTTTTTTAAATGTAAAGGAGTTTAGAACTTGAAGAAACCTTGGAAATCTTAGTCCAGCCATATACCTACCTTAGACAGCTGGTCATACAGCTTTGGTCTTGCTTTTTCCTTTAACAAACTTGTACTAATTCTTAAAATGCTCAACTGAAATATCTGTTCCTCTGTAGACTTTTCTCTGACCACCCGAGGTGCAATGCTGCTTTTGCCTTAAATCTCTCACAGCACCTCATACCTAGCACTATTAAGAACAATGATCTTAATAGTGTCCCATTTTACATAGAGTCTGGTTTTAAAGTCAGCAATCTGGAAAGCAAAAATGGGTAGGCATACCACTGAAAAAGTCTTCAAAACAGTACTGAACTATAATATGGATATGTAAATGTGCCTAATTAGTGGACATTACATAGAAAGGGCATGGGCAAAGTATAATTTTTTTAATTATTTCCTTTTTTAAATTCAAATGTATGCATTTAAATTCCCACGAGCTAAATACATACAAGATACAATCCCACTGGATTCCTGTTCTGTCCCTTCAGCTAAGATGTGGGATATGAACCATGTTTATACAGGGTATCCCAAAGGTTGCCATAAATAGGAAAAATTAACAAACTCATACTATATTTTATATTTTTAATGTATTTATATTTACATATCAACACATACAGAATTATTTTATAAAATTTTCTAATGAATATTTTGTAAATAAAGTTACATTTAGCTACAATTTCCCATTTTCCCTATGTATGTATGTATGGCGACCTTTAGGATAGCCTGTATACTGCACATGGATTCTAGACACATGTTGCTATTATATATAGATAACTTTAGGGAAGGGGACCAGCTTGGTCTAGTCCTAGAGCCAGGCAGCTTTAAAATAAAGAGCTCAACAGTACTTAGGGGTAGGCCCTTTACTTTTCTTCATCTTTCATGCTGCTACTTCTTTTTTTTTTTTTTTTTTGAGACAGAGCCTCAAGCTGTCACCCTGGGGAGAGAGCCGTGGCATCACAGCTCACAGCAACCTCCAAATCCTGGGCTCAAGAGATTCTCCGGCCTCCACCTCCCAAGTAGCTGAGACTACAGGCACCTACCACAAGGCCTGGCTATTTTTTGGTAGCAGCCATCATTGTTGTTTGGCGGCCTGGGCTGGATTCAAACTCGGCAGCTCAGGTGTATGTGGCTGGCGCCTTAGCCACTTGAGCCACAGGCATGGAGCCAATGCTACTTCTAGACCATTACAAGTCCATCCCTGGTCCTCCAAGGCTCCTCTATTAATTTTATGGTCAAGCTTCCACACTGGGCCAATTGTTTGCAGCTTTAAAACAGCTTGAAAAACCAGACTTCAAGTTCTAGATGATTTCAACACCCTGTGGACAGCCCTACCACTGACCTTTACCAGACACTCTCATTTATGGTCAGAGGGATGGACACTGGACCAGATCATCTTCAGAGCAACCCCTCCAACACAATCAAAGGCCAGGATCTTATACTTTTTGTCTTCCTCTCTCTGTCCTTTTTTTTTTTTTAGAGACAGAGTCTCAATTTATCACCCTTGGTAGGGTGCCATAGCATCACAGCTCACAGCAACCTCCAACTCTTGGGCTTAGGTGATTCTCTTGCCTCAGCTTCCTGAGTAGCTGAGACTACGGGCACCTGCCACAACGCGCCCAGCTATTTTTTGTTGTTGCTGCAGTTTGCCTGGAGTTGGGTTCGAACCCGCCACCCTCTGTATATGGGACTGGCGCCCTACTCACTGAGCCACAGGCACCGCCCTCTGTCCTCTTTTTTTAATACTGTTCTTCTGATGGCTTGTCCATTGCTTGGGACACTGAATACTATTATTTCTCAAAGTGACTGCTACCTCCAAGTGAAATCACTTAAATTTTGTTAAAAGGCAAACAAGTTCTCATGTACTTAATCAGAATGGGAGCAGGGGAGGATCAAGGTGTAGTTTAAATAAGTAGCACAGATTAATATTGATAGAAAATGAAGTTTAAAAGTACTATGTGCTTCTCCCACTGATCTCAACCACAGTTTTAACAGCCATGAATAAATGATGATTCTCTCTATCTCTCTCTCTCCCTTGTTTTTTTTTTTTTTTTAGAAACAGAGTCTCACTTTAGCGCCTTCAGTAAAGTGCTGTGGAGTCACAGTTCTCAGCAACCTCCAACTCCTGGGCTTAGGTGATTCTCTTGCCTGAGCCTCCAGAGCAGCTGGGACTACAGGCGCCTGCCAAAACACCCAGCTTTTTTTTGCTGCAGTTTGGCCAGGGCCACATTTGAACCCGCCATCCTCCGTATATGGGGCTGGTGTCCTACCCACTGAGCCACAGGCGCTGCCCAGTGATTTTTCTTATATCTCTATTTCAGCTGAGATCTCTGTCCTGAGCTTTTGTTGCTTCCATCTGACTTCGAGATTCTCCATGGCCAACCTACAGGCAGCTTGCCTGCCCCACACTAAAATTTTTTGTTTTGTTTTGCTTTTTTAAGAGTCTCTCTTCTGTTTCTCCAGTGCTCTAGTGTCACAGCTCACAGCAACTTCAAACTCCTGGGCTCAAGTGATCCTTTTACCTCAGCCTCCCAAGTAGCTTCGACTATGAGCCACCACACCCGGCTAGGTTTTTTTTTTCTTTCTATTTTTAGTAGAGACAGTCTCACTCTTCCACAGGCTGGTCTGGAACTCCTGAGCTTGAGCACTCTACCCGCCCAACGCTGAACTTTTCTCAAAATCCACTCCTAGCACCATCCACTATATACTTGTAATTTTTCTTCCCTGAAACCTGGATGTCCTCCTTAACCCCTTCCTTTCCCTATATAAGATGCTTGAGATTCTCATAAGGTCCTTCAGATTCTCTCTCCTTAATATCTTTTTATTATTATTATTATTAAATCATAGCTGCATACATTAATATGATCATGGGAATATCTTTTTTTTTATTGTTAAATCATAGCTGTGTATATTAGTGCAATCGCCTGTACCCATTCTAAGATGCACCGTTTAATATCTTTTTTATTGTCTTCACTTCTGAAAACTCAACATTGCTACCCTGGTCGAGATCACCCACCTCTTAGTGTATTTCAACCACAGCCTTCTAACGGTACCCTTTAGGCTAGTCTCCTCCTCAGAGTGCTACCTCAGCAAATTAAAACCTAAATCTCATCCAGTCACTCTTCTGCTTAAAACCTGCCAACTTTGAGTTATCCTCAGGTTAAGGTCGCTGAATGGTTCACCACCAGCCAATTAACTTCTTGACTTTTTCACACACCTGCTCTATCTTTTGCTTTTGAACATGTGTTTGCTTCTGCATGAAACCTCTTTCAGCGCCTTTTTGCCTCCCTAACTCCTACACACACTCCGGATCTCAGAAGCTTTTCCTGGTTCAGTTGCCCTGTATCTGTGTCGGGGTCCCCTCCAGGAACCCCCGCCCCAGCCCCACAGACCCATTAACCTGCTCCTGGTTTCCCACGAGGCTTAAATCGTAGAGAGTGAAAGGAGACGTGTTTAAGGCACACAGTGACTGCATGAATGACAAGAATGAAAATATTCGCAGAACCAGTAAGTGAAATAGCAAATCTTCTCAGGAGCCCCCTATCTCCGGCCCGGGCGCAGCCAGCGAGGTCAGGTAACCCAGAAATCCAAGGTGGAGGGAACCGGAGAAGAAAGAAAATCCAAGACAGACAAGGAAAAAAGGACAAGGGACACAGAAGAGCACTCACGGAGGTGGGAGCCTGAACCTGACAAAATTCCATGATGAACCAAAGCTCGGCTCCTGGGAGGCGCTGAGACTTGCCCGAGGGCGGCCTCGGTGACGTCACTGGAGGCGCGCCCCGACTCCACCTCCTGGTTCTCCCCAGGCTGCATCTTCCGGTCCCTCGAAACTTTGCTGCCACTTTCAGAAACCCCCATCTTCCTTCTCAGTGACATCTAAGAACCTTCACCTGAGGCCCTGCAGGCCTTGACGTGGGATGGGGTGGGCAAGCTCAAGTACAGCCCACGTATAACTCTTAAGCATCTTTCGATCTGCCTGATCATGTCAAACTGGGAAGTGATTCCTCCTTAATGAGTTATGGCCTTAACTCACAGACGTAATAATTAACTAGACCAGGAACTGAATGTATTTTTACAAACGTTAATTCAGAACCGATTCATGGGAGAAACCACACTTAGAGGACAAACCCCCCACTTCAAGAACGCAGAGGCCTGCGCAGCGGCGGGCCCACCCACCGAGAGAGGAAGTGGGCAGGGCAGAGTCACCAGGGTTGGGCCGCTTCCTCTCCGCCTGCGACGCTTGCGGATGACGTACACAAAGCGCCAGGATCCGAAGAGTTCTGAGGCCGGGAAAGTCTTTCCCACGTGAGTATAGCTCCCTCGCGCGTGCGTGGGTCCCCCTGCCAAGTGCAGCCGTTCGTCACCCACCCCAAACTTGATCTAACATCCCCACCAGGCTGAGCTGCCTCCACCTGTGGCCTGCGCGCTTGCTTTAGTGGAAGCATCCATCTGATCGTGCGTACGCTCCGCAGACTCCGGCATGGGTGATACCCATGTAAACGCAGCCCTTTTGTCCCATTCTTGGATTTAGCAGTCGGCCGCCTACTTCGGTTGTTGGGGAAATAGCCCTGTTCCCAGGTTCTTACATTTCATTGCGAGTGATAGACGAAAATCGAGTGGCCTAGATAAACAGTGTTTTCAGGAATACTGATCTGGAAACGGGCTGAGGAGTTGTAGAAACCAAGAGTTCATTCGGTCACTCAAAAGATTTTATCTCATTTTATTTTATTTTTTGAGACAGAGTCTCACTTTATCGCCCTAGGTAGAATACAATGGTGTCATCATAGCACCCAATATATCTGGGACTTAAGGCCCGCGCCCTGAAGCCCGGCTAGCTTTTCTTTCTTTCTTTCTTTTTTTTTTTTTTTCTATTTTTAGTAGAGATGCTCCTCAGGCTGGTCTCCAACTCCTGAACTCAAGTAGTCTTCCTGCTTCAGCTTCCCAGAGTTCTAGGATTGCAGGCTGAACCACTGCACCTAGCCAACAAGTTTTATTTTCTTGCTTCTTGGTAATTCAATGAAAATGAAGCAGCTATAGTCCGTGCCCACGTGGAGATTTTGTTCCAGTGGGGGAGTACAGAGCGGAAAAGAAATATCAGATAATGATAAGTATTATATGGGAAATTTAAGTGGCCATCAGGGTCTTAGTGTGATTGCTCATGACTTTAATCCAAGGTGGGAGAATTGCTTGAGGCCAGGAGTTTGAGACAGTCAGGGCAACACAGCAAGATTCCCATTTCTAAAAAAAAAAATGGGGGAAAAAATTTAACCAGGTGTGGTGGTGCACACAGGAGGGTCGCTTGAGCCCAGGTGTTTGCGATTACAGTGAGTTACCACACCACTACACTCCAGACTAGGCAAGAAAGCAAAACCCTGTCTCTCTAAATATAATTAGAGAGCCATCTGATAGTGGTTGCTTAAGTGGCTAGTCAAGTAAGGCTTTGCCAAGAGGGTGAATTTCACCTGAAGTCTAATTAACAAGAAAGAGCCCTGCATATGTCATGGTGAAAAAAAATGCCTTCCAGGACTAAGGTTGGCAAGTTAGAGGAATAGAAAAGAAGCTAGTGTGGTTGGTACATAGTGAGTGAGAAAGAGAATGATATGAGATAGATTTGGAAAGTGGCCAGTCCCGGTAAGTCCGGGTGCTGACTTGGAATTTATACTGTGTGTACTGGGAAGTCCTGATCCTTTATGCTGATATTTGGCAAATAAATTGTTGTTGTGAAAGAGTGGAATCAGGGAGCCAATGCTTGGGGTCCAGGTAAGTGGCTTGAACTAGGCAAGGGTGTCCAGCCTGCGGTAGATGGGCTGCACGTGGATTTTATGAGGTCTTTTTGCTTATTTATAGTGTCAGATGTCATGAAAAGTATGCATGGACCTTTGGGTGTTTTTGTTTTGTTTTATGCTCACAGCTTTCATTGATGTTTGTGTATTTAATCTACAATTAGCAGAGAAGAAAAAAGAATGCTGGTAGAGTGAAGTAGTAGAAATGAAAAGAAAAATTTTAGATACATTTGAAAATAGATTTGCTAATGGGTTACGTATAGAGAGTATGGGAAAGGATTAAAGTTGTCTCTTGTGTTTTTGGCTTGAGCAACTAATTGAATGATAGTAGTGTTTACTGAGATGGGGAAAAACTAGGGCAAAAGCACATCTGGAGAAATGATAAATCAAAATTCCTGATTTGGCCATAGCAGCTAGTCTCTGTGTTTATGACATCTATGCAAAGATGTCATATAAGCATTTGAATGTTTATGTGAATACTTGTCTGGAGTTTCAAGGAGAGTCAGCACTGGGTAAAATTATGGAATCTATTGGTAAATATGTGGTATTAGCTCAAATCATTTGAGATTATCTTTTTTTGCAAAAAATGGTTAAATACTGGCAGTTTTATTGGCTCAATCTCCTGCTTCCTCGGGAAGAGACAGTGTCTATCTTTGATCCCTGTGTGTATTTACACTCCTGAATTAACAGTCCAACTCAGAAACCTTCCACTCTGCTGGGAGAGGGGATGTTCCTGAGTGCTGGAGTTGCAAAGGGAACTGCCTAGAGTTGGTGGGACTTGTACTCTTCTTGAAGAATGGGAAGGCTTTCGATAAAATAGGGGTAAGTATAGGCATTCTAGAAGGTGAGCAAAAGAATAGAGAGGATGCCAGGCAGATAAGTAGTTTGGGATAGATGTGGAGGGCCTTTGAGTGTCAAGCTAAGGGCTTTGCATTTATCTTGAGCAAAGACAGAATATTTTGAATGGAGGAACTCATTTGATTTCACCACTCGGGTCCAGTCCAAATCCAAGGTTTAAGCTTAGATACTGTCTTTTCTGTTTGGGCTGTTATAACAAAGTACCACAGACTGGGTGGCTTATATGTGTAAACAACAGAAATTTACTTCTCCTAGTTCTGGAGGCTGGAAGTCGAAGATCAGGGTGCCAGCATTGTCAGGTTCTGATGAGGGCTTCTTCCAGGTAGCAGACTACAGACTTCTAATTGTATCCTCACATGGCAGAAAGTTCTTCTTATAAAGGCACTAATTCCATTTGTGAGAGCTCTGCCCTAATGATCTGGTTATCTCCCCAAAGCCTCCTGCTCCAAATAACATCACATTGAGGATTAGGGTTTCAACATAACTGGAAAGCGGGGGAACACAGTACATGGCAGATGTGTTTTTTCCAGGAAGTCTTTGCCAACTCCTAGAATGCTAGTTGGTGCCCACAGTCCCTTGACCTTAACCACACTGGATAGGAAGTATCTGGAATTTACCTGTCCCTCTCAATAAAATATAAACTGTATGAGATAGAAGTGGTTTCTGTCTTGTTCACAGTAATGTTCCTAAGACTTTGCCTTGGGTCCCAGCAAAATACAGGTGCTTCAGGAACATGTGTACACCTCCCACCCATATTACTAAAGCTCACATTTTGCAGGGTTAGTTAAAATCCCCAATATTAAACTTTTTGGGGAGTCTCAAGCTTTCACCCTGAGTAGAGTGCTGTGGTGTCACAGCTCACAGCAACCTCAAACTCTTGGGTTTAAGCGATTCTCTTGCCTCAGCCTCCCAAGTAGCTGGGATTACAGGTGCCCGCCACAACACCCAGCTATTTTTGTTGTTGTTGCAGTTGTCATTGTTGCTTTAGCTGGCCAGGCCAGGTTCAAACCTGTCAGCCCTAGTGTATGTGGCTAGCGCCCTACCTACTGAGCTATGGGCACCACCCAATATTACATTTTTCAGGTAAATGCCCCTATTACTTTCTCCTATCCCATCCCTAGTGCCTGAACTGTGCTTGAAATTTGAAATCCATTTAACTGATAAGCCATAGTTATGTTATTTTTTAGGAACCTAACTCATCTATTCAGCAGAGGATACTTGCAGAGATGGCCCCTATCCTTCACTTCTATGTCCGTCCCTCTGGCCATGAGGGGGCAGCCTCTGGACACACTCAAAGGAAACTACAAAGGAAACTGCCAGAGCTGCAGGGTGTTGAGACTGAGCTGTGCTACAATGTGAACTGGACAGGTTGGGCCCAGGTATTGGATTCTTAGGGAAGGTGTCCCAATGCCAGGGGTAGTGTCTCAAGGTATCCTTGCCCTGACTCTGCAGCTGAGGTCCTCCCAAATGCTGAGGAGATGAAGAAGCTGATGTGGCTGTTTGGCTGCCCCTTATTGCTGGATGATGTTGCTCAGAAGTCCTGGCTCCTTCTCAGCTCCAGTGACTTGCTGCTAGAGGTCGGGCCCCGGTAAGGATCTCATCCTGGAGCAACATGTTCCACATCCCAAGACATATCCTTTCAAACACACTGCCCACGCCTGTTTCCATTCCTCTGCTTTCTCTTGTGATCCTTGGGAGATTTGAAGGAATCTCAGGAAGGAATCTGTGCCCAGGAAGCCAGGCACATGCTGTACCCCTTTGGGTACATGCCTCTGAAGACGGAGCCAGCTCCCAGACATGTTCTGGAAGTAAAATTAGTTGCATTCCGAGAAGATAAAGTCAAAGCCATTTTGCTGCCAGAAGGGAGTATGGTTTGGTTTGGTTTGAAAGCAGGTTTCTTGGTACCCAGTCTGAGGCTGAAGGCCAATGGTGAGGCAGTGGCAGTGAGAGGTTGGCTGCACAGCAGTGGGCAGGACCCACCTTTGCAGCCGAGGCCTGCTGGGGACTCTCAAGTACTAACCATCCAGCTCACTGCTCAGGCTGAACTTTTCTACCCCATCATCGACCAACATCGTGTCAGTGTGCCAGGCCGCTGGGCTGGGGGCTGTGGATCGTGTAGAGACTACCCGGCGCTACCGACTCTCGGTGAGGCAATGGGCAGTCAGGGTGGGGGATGAGAAGGAGATGGGCCAGACATAAGAGATTAGATCCTAAACTCTAGGGAGAAGCAGGAGGAGGAGCTCCTGGCTTTAGGCCTGTTCTGTATAGTTGTGTAGGTTGTTCACTGTCTGAGGGTAACTGTTTGAGGGGTGAATGGGGCAGAAATACAGCCTATGCCCCATTTACTAATCTGTGCATCCTAGCATGGACTTCGTCTGGGAAGGGCACCTTTTTGTGATCTGAACATAGGTATTACATGGGGTGGCAGTGGGCAGGCCCTGTGTAACTTGGAGCGCTATGGGTAGGCCGTTGTTCTCCATCTTCAACTCTTCACCCCTTGCCCTCTGGGAATCTGTCTACCCCTAGTTTGCCCACCCCCCTTCTGCTGAGATGGAGGCCATTGCTCTGGCTGTCCTGCACGACCGAATGACAGAACAGCACTTCCTCAGTCCCATCCAGAGTTTCTCCCCTGAGAGCATTCCAGCACCGCTCAATGGTCCTATCAACATACTGGCTGAGGGCCGTCTTGCACTGGAGAAGGCCAATGAGGAGCTAGGTGGGCAGGGGTTCCTGGGAGGAGGAAGTAGAAGGCCCAGGATAGTCCAGCAGGATGCTGAGACCTAGAATATGGCTGCCTTAGTTCCATAGTCAGCTCCTCCCCGGGGTTGTCTCCTAGGTCTGGCCCTAGACTCCTGGGACCTGGATTTTTACACTAAGCGTTTCCAGGAGCTGCAGCGGAATCCCAGTTCTGTGGAGGCTTTTGACTTGGCTCAGTCTAACAGGTGAGGAAGACTGGGGTCATTCTGGTGCTTAAGTGCTTACAGGTTGGAAGGGAAGACTGCAGGGACTCACCTTCATGGCTGTCCCTTGGTTTAGGGGCCTCCCTGAGTCTGTTTGAGGGCCTGGGCTCCCCTGTTTATCTAAGAGTCTACATTCAAATCTTGGTTTATCTTTACTTTGACTCTGGATAATCTACAATGACAGAATACTTGAAAAGTATGACTTTTTTTTTAAATTTTATTCTTTATTTTATTTATTTATTTATTTATTTGCAGTTTTTGGTCAGGGCTGGGTTTGAACCCGCTACCTCTGGCATATGGGGCTGGAGCCTTACTCCTTTGAGCCACAGGTGCCACCCAAGTATGACTTTTTGGAATATGTTTTGACCTAGTGTCTGAGTATGAATTGTTTATAACTCTGCTGTTAATGCTGGTGAGAAAACATGGCACTGACATTTGACGCCCTCTTTCTGCCCTCCTTTCCCCTCCCCATGCCACCTCTTGCAGTGAGCACAGCCGACACTGGTTCTTCAAGGGCCAACTCCATGTGGATGGGCAGAAGCTGGTACACTCACTGTTTGAGTCCATCATGAGCACCCAGGTGTCCTCAAACCCTAACAACATCCTCAAGTTCTGTGACAACAGCAGGTAGGCTATCCCCTAGGCTGGGGTGGTGTTTAGCCTGAGGGAGGGGAGGCCCCCAGGCCCTGTTTGGATTGGTAAAGATCCTAGGAAGGAAGTAGGATCCAGATCAGGTGTATCCACAGTGCAATCCAGGGGAAGGAAGTCCGATTCCTACGACCTGAGGACCCCACACAACCAAGCCGATTCCAACAACAGCAGGGTCTGAGACATGTTGTCTTCACAGCAGAGACCCACAATTTTCCCACAGGTGAGCTGTGTCCCTGGGAGGGAAAAATGAGATCAGAGAATAGGGTAGGGCAAAGGTCCCAGGCCTGGGCTGAGCCTACAAAAAAATAATCAGGAAAGTTGGTTGTCCTTATTTCCAAAGGGGGTGGTCAGTCAGATATCTCTAAGGCATGCAGACCACCCCCCTTTCTCTCTTTGCAGGAGTAGCCCCCTTCAGTGGTGCGACCACAGGCACAGGGGGCCGGATCCGAGATGTCCAGTGCACAGGCCGAGGGGCCCATGTGGTAGCTGGCACTGCTGGCTATTGCTTTGGAAACCTTCATATCCCAGGTCCCATCTTCTCCTTTTTTCCCATCTATTCTCCCTTTCAGATTTTTTGTCCTGGCAGGTATCAAACACTTTAATCTTAGTCAAATGAGTGCCTTTTCTTGGGAGGGAGGGCCCTAGGGTATCTGGGCTTTCACTGACCATGGTTATAAGGAGTATGGGCCAGGGGAGACCAACGTAGCCAGACTTGCTTTGCAGATCCACTGTTTTGTTTTGTTTTGTTTTGTTTTGTTTTTGAGTCTAGCATCCACTCAGCCAAAAAGCACTATATTGGATTGATCTTATGATCATAACCCTTCCCCCAAATCTAGTTTCCTAGAAAACCTTAAGAACGCTGACCCTGAGAGTCAGGGAAGGCTGGTATGGGAGATAGACGGCAAGTCCAGTGCTCTCTTGTAGACTATCCCTTCCTAAAATGGAACATTCAACTATATAGGTGGTCCTTGATGGCTTTGACTCTTCCTGAAAGATGCTGGCTCCTCCATCTTCTGTCTTTACAGTCCATTCAACTTTCTTCTTTCCTCCCAGGTTATAGTCTGCCTTGGGAGGATCCAAGCTTCCAGTATCCTGAGAACTTTGCCTGGCCCTTGGAGGTTGCTATCGAGGCCAGTAATGGGGCTTCTGACTACGGCAACAAGTTTGGGGAACCAGTGCTGGCTGGTAAGACTTGGGGTGTCGAGGGATAACAGACACTCCCAGAGGGGCTTATGAGTGAGATGTGTGACCCAGTGACTGTGGTATCAGGCGAGTACTAGGGAGACAAGACTGAGTAAACTGGTCTGTTCCCCTCTCCTTGTGATGTCCGCACTATAGGCTTCGCCCGCTCCTTGGGCCTGCAGCTTCCGAGTGGCCAGCGACGTGAGTGGATCAAGCCTATCATGTTTAGTGGGGGAATTGGGTCCATGGAAGCTGAGCATGTGAGCAAGGAGTCCCCAGAGCCAGGTGAGAACCTGCACCTTTTTCTGCATCCAGCCAGCTTTCTCCCAGCACAGAGCAGCTATAGGGAGGGGATCTAGAGGACACTTCAGTGGTTAGGGTTTTTTGTTTTTGAGACAGAATCTCACTTTGTTGCTCAGGCTAGAGTGCCATGGCGTCACCCGAGCTCACAGCAACCTCAAACGCCTGTGTTCAAGTGAACCTCTTGCCTCAGCCTCCTCAGTAGCTGCAACTACAGGTGCCTGCCACAACTTTGGGCTAATTTTTCTATTTTTAATAGATATGGGGTCTTTCTCTTACTCAGGCTGGTCCCTAACTCCTGAGCCCAAGGGATCCTACCATCTTGGCCTCCCAGAGTGCTAGGATTATAGGCATGAGCCACTGTGGTGGCCTCAGTGGTTAGGTTTTGTTTGTTTGTTTTGAGACAGTCTCACTATGTCGCCCTTGGTAGAGTGCTGTGGTATCACAGCTTGCAGCAACCTCAAGCTCTTGGGCTTAAGCGTTTCTCTTTCCTCAGCCTCCCAAATAGCTGGGAGGGCAGGTGCCTGCCACAACGCCTGGTTATTTTTTGGTTGGAGTTGTCATTGTTTGGCAGGCCTGGGCAGGCCTCGCCAGCTCCGGTGTATGTAGCTGGCGCCCTAGCCGCTGAGCTATAAGCGCTGACCCTCAGTGGTTAGTTTTTAATATCTCTTCTCCCCAATTTATGATTTCAAGGCAGGACATAAGGCTTTATGTCAGTGGGCAGTCTCAGTCTCTGCCTTTTCCCTGGTTTACTTATGTGTGGCAGGGGCCCTCCTCATCCCTACCACTGTGATTCTGAGTCATCCCTTGCTAAGTGAAGGCAGGCAAGGTTTATTTAGTAGCTACTGTGCGCCATAGACTTTTATTTGCTAGCTCAGTTCAGTAAAGAAAACATACTGCACTCCCCTGTGTGCTGGGCACTTCTAGGTACTAGGGTGGATCAAGATAGAATACTGTTTATTGACTAGTGAGCCAGTTGTGTTGTTCACAATTCAGAAGACAGGCTCAGTGCCTGTAGCTCAAGTGACTGAGGCGCCAGCCACATGCACCAGACCTGGCAGTTCAAATCCAGCCGAGGCCTGCCTAAGAATAATGACAACTACAACCAAAAAATGGCCAGGTGTTGTGATGAGCGCCTGTAGTCCCAGCTACTTGGGGGGCTGAGGTAAGAGAACTGCTTGAGTCCAGGAGTTTGAGGTAGCTGTGAGCGGTGATGCCATTGCACTCTACTGAGGGTGACATAATGAGACTCTGTCTCAAAAAATAATAATAAATAAAGATGTAATTCATGTACCATAAGGTTCACTCTTTCAATGTATACAAGTCAGTGGTTTTGGGTTTTAGTATATTCACAAAGTTGTGTATCAATCAATGCTAACTCCAAGACATTCTCATCATCCCGGGGGAAGCTCTGTCCCCATTCATAGTCATTCCCCATGCCCCTGCCCCCAGCCTATGGCAGTTACTAATTAGCTTTCTGTTTTTGTGGATTTGCCTAATCTGGACATTTTATTGACAGCCGTGAATCACTTAATGATGGAGATACGTTCAGAGAAATGCGTTGTTAGGTGACTTCATCAATGTGCTTATATCATATAGAGTGTACTTATACAAACCTAGATGATTTAGCTGCTGTACTATCACCAGACATGGCTCTTGCAACATTATCCATGAATTTTGTATGCTTACGGAATACAAACAACACCCCCCCCCCCCCGAATAAATCAAGCAAAAGAAAAAATAATACAATCAAGAGATGTGGTATAGTCAGGCATTGTGGTGGGCGCTTGTAGTCCCAGCTATTGGGAGGCTGAGGCAAGAGAATCACTTAAGCTCAAGAGCTAAGAGGTTGCTATGTGCTGTGACGCCATAGCACTCTACTGAGGGCAACATAGTGAAACTCTGTCTCCAAAAAAAAAAAAAGAGAGAAAGAGATGTGGTAAACACCAGATGTGTGAGGCTGCTGCCGGTGTAACTGGCATATTATTTTACAGTGAATGTTTTTTTCTCATAAGTAGGATAAAAGTGCCTTCTTGGATTCTAAAATAATGATTAAAAATTTGGTGTAGTTGGGCGGCTCCTGTGGCTCAAAGGAGTAGGGCGCTGGCCCCATATGCTGCAGGAGGTGGTGTGTTCAAACCCAGCCCCAGCCAAAACTGCAAAAAAAAAAAAATATGGTATAGTAAATAATATAAACCAGTAACATGGTTGTTTACTATCAAGTATTATGTACTGTGGACAGGTACAATGGCTCATGCCTGTAATCCTAGCACTCTGGGAGGCCAAGGCAAGAGGATCCTTTGAGTTGGGAGTTTGAGACCAGCCTGAGGAAGAGTGAGACCCCCATCTCTGCTAAAAAAAAAATTGAAAAAACTTGCCTGGCCTTGTGATAGGCACCTGTAGTTTCAGCTACTCAGGAGGCTGAGGTAAGAGGATCACTTGACTCCAGGAGTTTGAGGTTGCTATGAACTAGGCTAATGACATGACACTCTAGCCTGGGCAATAGACTTGAGATTCTATCTCAAAAAAAGAAAAAAAGGGAGGCTTGACGCCCATAGCACAGTGATTATGGTGCCAGCCCCATTCTCTAGGGCTGGTAGGTTCCAACCAGGCCCAGGCCTGCTATACAAAAATAAAAAAATAGCCAGACATTGTGGTGGGTGCCTATAGTCACAGCTACTAGGGAGGCTGAGGCAAGAGAATTGCTTTGAGCCCAAGAGTTTGAGGTTGCTGTGAGCTGTGACACCACGGCACTCTGCCAAGGGTGATAGAGAGATTAAAAAAATTAAATTAAAACAAAATTTTAATTTTTATTAAAAAAAAAAGAAAAAATATGTAGTGTACATACAGTAATTGTATGTGTTATGCTTTTATATGTCTGACCGCACAGTAGTGTTATTTACACCTGCATCACAAATGCATGACTACAATTGGGAATTTTTTAATTCCATTATAATTTTATAGGATTACTGTCATATACGATCTATCATTGACTAAAACATTGCCATCCAGTATAGGACTATAAATGGAATCATAAGAATGTGTGGCCCTTTGCATCTGTCTCCTTGTACTTAGCATAAGCATAATATTTTTAAGGTTCTTTTTTTTTTTTTTTTGAGACAGAATCTCACTCTGGTGCCCTGACTAGAGTGCTGTGGCATTATAGCTCACTGCAACCTCAAGTTTGTGGGCTCAAGTGATCCTCTTGCCTCAGTTGTTCTATTTGTTGTAGAAATGGGGTCTTGCTATTACTCAGGCTGGTTATGAACCCCCTGAGCTCAAGTAATCCACCTGCCTTGGCCTCCCAGAGTTATAGGATTATAGGCGGAAACTTCTGAAAGAAAGAAAGGTTCATTCTTTTTTTTTAGAGACAAGAGTCTCATTTTGTCGCCCTCAGTAGAATGCTGTGGTGTCACAGCTCACAACAACCTCCAGCTCTTAGGCTTAGGTAATTCTCTAGCCTCAGCCTTGCGAGTAGCTGGGACTATAGGCACCTGCCACAACGCTGGCTATTTTTTTGTTGCAGTTTGGCCGGGGCCAGGTTCGAACCCACCACCCTTGGTATATGGGTCTGGTGCCCTACTCACTGAGCCACAGTCTCCACCCTTCAACATTTATTCTTTTTTTTTTTGCAGTTTTTGGCCAGAGCTGGTTTTGAACCCGCGACCTCTGGTATATGGGGCCGGCGCCTTACTCCTTTGAGCCACAGGTGCCGCCCTAGGCAGGACATCTTTTTTTTTTGCAGTTTGGCCGGGCCGGGTTTGAACCCGCCACCCTCGGCATATGAGGCCCAGCGCCCTACCCACTGAGCCAACATTCATTCTTATTGCAGTATATGTCAGTACTTTTTTTTTTTTGGAGACGGAGTCTTACTTTGTCACCCCGGTTAGAGTGCACTGATGTCATAGCTACAATAACCTCAGACTCTTGAGCTCAAGAGATTCTCTTGCCTTGGCCTCCCAAGTAGCTGGGACTATAGGTGCCAACCACAATGCCCAGCTATTTTTAGAGAAGGGGTCTCTCTCTAACTCAGTCTGGTCTCCAACTTGTGAGCTCAGGTGATCCGCCCAGCTCAGCCTCCCAAAGTGCTGGGATTACAGACATTAGCCACTGCAGCCAGCTCAGTACTTTGTTATGTTTTATAGCCGAGTAATATCCCATTGTACAAATAGGTCCATTTTGTTTATCCATTCATCAGTTAATGGACATTTGGGTCATTTCTGCTTTGTAGCTATTATGAATAATGATGATATGGATGTTTGTGTATAGGTTTTTGTATAAATACATATTCTTAGGAATATAACTTAGGAGTGGAATTGTTGGGTCGTGTGGGAACTAGGTTCAGCTTTTCAAGATATTGCTAGACTGTCAACACTTGTTATGTGTCCTTTTGAGTATAGTCATCATCGTGGTTTTGATTTACATATCTCTAGTAACTAGTGATGTTGAGCGTTTTTCATATGCTTTCTGTCCATTCGTATATCTTTCTTGGAGAAAAGTCTATTCAGTCCTTTGCCCGTTTTTTTTTTGTTTGTTTGTTTTTGTTTTTTGAGACAGAGTCTCACTATGTCATCCTCAGTAGACTGCTGTGGTGTCACAGCTCACAGCAACCTCAAACTCTTGGACTTAAGCGGTTCTCTTGCCTCAGCCTCCCGAGTAGCTGGGACTATAGGGGCCTGCCACAATGCCCAGCTATTTTTTGGTTGCAATTGTCATTATTGTTTAGCAGGCCCACACCAGGCTCGAACCGCCAGTCTCAGTGTGTGTGGCTGGCGCCCTACTTACTGAGCTACAGGCGCCAAACCCTTTGCCAGGTTTTTTAATTGGATGGTTTGTCTTTTGTTGTTGAGTTGTAAGAGTTCTTTATAGATTCTGGGACTACAGGCGCCAGCCACAACGCCCAGCTATTTTTTTGTTGCAGTTCGGCTGGGTTTGAACCCTCCACCCTCAGTATATGGGGCCTGCGCCCTACTCCCTGAGCCACAGGCACCGCCCCTTTCTGTTGTTAAATTTATTCCTAAGTGTTTTATTCTTTTTGATGCTATTGTAAATGGATGTACATATTTTTGTACATTTCTTTTTTATTTAGCACCATATCTTGGAGATCATTTTATATTAATGAACTCATGTTACTTCATTACATTCACATGTAATTATCTTTTTGGATAGCTTAGTATTCCATTGTATGGATGCCCATAATTTAATCAGTTCTCTGTTGTCAGACTTTAGATTATGTCCTGTCTTTGCTAATACAAACAATGCTATAGTTTCTTGCCTATACTAATACAAACAGTACACAATATAGTGTTTAATCTTGTACCTGGATATTTTTATATCTGCGTAAGTAAATCTGTAGGATAAGTTCCTTAAACTATATTAATCTAATCAAAGAGTGTGTGTGTTTGTGGTTTTGATTGATATCACCAGACTGTCTTCTGCAGAGGTTACACCAGTTTACTCTCTTCTCCACCTAGTGGAGTATTAAGACTCCTGCTCCCCTAATCTCAGCTACCCTTACCCTCACACTGTCTTGTTTTAGATGTGGCCTCAAGTGGCTTCCTCAGTATTCTGATTCTGCCTTCCCTCCTTGCAGGGATGGATGTGGTAAAGGTTGGGGGTCCCGTCTACAGGATTGGAGTTGGGGGTGGAGCTGCTTCATCTGTGCAAGTGAGTGGGAATAACTAAAAGATGCAGAGTCTACCATTGTGTGTGGGAGTGGGGAGTGGAAGTCCCAGTGCCGAGCTGTGCCATGTGTTCCCACAGGTGCAGGGAGACAATGCCAGTGACCTGGACTTTGGAGCTGTGCAGCGGGGAGACCCAGAGATGGAACAGAAAATGAACCGTGTGATCCGGGCTTGTGTGGAGGCCTCCAAGGGAAACCCCATCTGCAGTCTCCATGATCAGGGTGCTGGTGGCAATGGTGAGGGAAAGGGTTGGGACAAGGGACTGGGCTTACCTGGTATCCTGCCACATTTGGCTTAGGGAGGGGCATTGTGGATCTGAAAACAGCCACGCTAGGCTCTAGTCTCCTTCTCTACCACTTATATATTCTGGGCAGGTTCAGGGTTGGAGGAGGTATGGGATAGTTGGCAGTAGGCATGCAGCAGCAATTCACACAGGAACACACAGAATCAGGGGTCCCTTTGGAAGCTGAGGAGTGCCCCTTTTCTCCTGGAGCTGACCATACCCAGGTCACCACCTCTCCCTGTGATCCTCTCACCAGGCAATGTCCTGAAGGAGCTGAGTGACCCAGCTGGAGCCATCATTTATACCAGCCGCTTCCAGGTGGGTCTCCAATGTCTGGGTCTCTCCCCACCCCTGCCAGCCCCAGCAGGCCTTCACCCATCTCTTCCTCATTCCTAGCAACAATGTGAGACTTGGGAGTGCCCAGTGCCCCTTCTTTTTCCTCCCCACCATGACTGTGCAGCTGGGGGACCCAACCCTGAATGCCCTGGAAATCTGGGGAGCCGAGTACCAGGAGTCAAATGCACTTCTGCTGCGGCCCCCCCACCGGGACTTCCTGAGGCGTGTCAGTGCCCGGGAACGCTGCCCAGCTTGCTTTGTGGGCACCATTACTGGAGACAGGAGAGTGAGTTGGCCCAGGGAATCGGGGGTGGACGCTGTGGGTAGACTTTAATCCCCTGGGTATGAGTGAGAAAGAGAACTGTTAAGAGAGAGATGACAGGAGGACGGGAGACAGTGGCCAACAAGGTATGGGAACAGGATATAGGAGGCGGGAGGTGTAGGGACACATTAGAGAAAGTGAAAAGGTGGAGAGAGCATTTCTGCCCCGATTTCTAGGGTGCATTCCCTGCTGGTGTTACTAGTCTCATTCCCTCTGTTGGTGTCCCTGTGGTCTATAGATAGTGCTGGTGGATGATCGAGAGTGTCCTGTGGAGAGAAATGGCCAGGGGGATGTCCCTTCATCCCCTCCTCCCACCCCTGTGGACCTGGAGCTCGACTGGGTGCTGGGCAAGATGCCCCGGAAGGTGTGTGTGGCAGGAATGGGAGGCTGAGTTTCTCTCTCTGTGGCCCTCCTCTCCAGACCACCCTTCACCCTCTATGTGTTGTGTCGCCTATGTGCCCAGCCCTCCCCACTGCTCATGCTCCTTGTTGCTGTCTGTGTTGCAGGACTTCTTCCTCCAGAGGGATGCACCTGTGCTGCGGCCCCTGGCCTTGCCCCCAGGGTTGAGTGTGCGCCAGGCTCTGGAGTGGGTTCTGAGGCTGCCCGCTGTGGCTAGCAAGCGCTACCTCACCAACAAGGTCTGCCCTGCCCCTTGCGCCCTTCCTCCCCACTGGCCTTCTGCCCTCTGGGACTGCTCTAGGGGTTCTCTAGGCCCTGGAGGGAAGTGGCAGGGGCCAGGCAAGCCACCCTTATGGCTTGGCCTCTCTGCTGCTCAGCCTTTTGTCTGCATGTTGGGTGGAGGAAAGCCAGGTCTCCTACCCCACTGTGTCCCTTGGGGGCGAGTATTGGCACACACTCTCTCCCTGTCCCTTGCTCTTTTGTCAACCCCACATGGTTCCACAGGTGGACCGCTCTGTGGGTGGCCTGGTGGCCCAGCAGCAGTGTGTCGGGCCCCTACATACTCCTCTGGCAGATGTAGCAGTTGTGGCACTGAGTCACCAGGAGCTTGTAGGGGCTGCCACAGCCTTAGGAGAGCAGCCAGTCAAGAGTCTGCTGGACCCCAAGGCTGCTGCCCGGCTGGCTGTGGCTGAAGCTCTCACCAACCTGGTGTTTGCGGTGGTCACTGACCTCCGGGTGAGTTCTCCCACAGATTCCGCCCTGGAGCCCCAGGCCTCTTTGACACTCCTTACCACATCCACTGCTCACTCACCCACCTTGGCCTTCATTTCACATTCATACCCTTCCAATCCCTCTGTGCCCCTGGACTCTGCACATCTCTCCTCCCCTTTAATGCCATGTCTCTGCCACTCCCAGGATGTAAAGTGCAGTGGGAACTGGATGTGGGCAGCCAAGCTCCCAGGGGAGGGTGCAGCTCTGGCCGATGCCTGTGAAGCTATGGTGGCAGTGATGGCGGCCCTGGGTGTGGCAGTGGATGGTGGCAAGGACTCCCTCAGCATGGCTGCCCGGGTTGGCACTGAGACTGTGCGGGCTCCTGGTGAGGTCTGAGGTCCCTAGGGAGAGGAGGAGGAGCTTTAGGGCTCAGCTAGCAGCTCACTCTTTCTTAAACCTTGATCTGCAGGGTCCCTGGTCATCTCAGCCTATGCTGTCTGCCCAGACATCACAGCCACTGTGACCCCAGACCTCAAACACCCTGGAGGGAGAGGTACAGGTCCATCCTGTCCCCACTGCCTTGTGTGTTCTGAGTATGTCCTTGCTTTGGTTCTACCTTCTGAGTACTGCCCCTTGTGTCAACACTGGCCTGTGGTTCTTTCTGGTATTGGTGATCTGGGGCATCTCAGTATATGCTGGGGATAGCAGTGCTATGGGCACTTCAGGGAGTGGTTCCCCTGAGCTGTCCATCTCCCTGTTTTCCCAGGCCATCTGCTGTATGTACCTCTGAGCCCTGGGCAGCACCGGCTAGGGGGCACAGCCCTGGCGCAGTGCCTCTCCCAGCTCGGGGAACATCCTCCCAACCTAGACCTTCCTGAGAACTTGGTGCGTGCTTTCAACATCACCCAGGGCCTGCTGAAAGGTGAGTTTCCAAGGGAGCTGCTGTACACAGTGCCAGGCACATGGCAGGCATTCACCAGCCAAGCATGTGAGCAGTAGGGCAGGAGGGACTCCACCCTTCTCTCTAGTTCTCTCACACACCCAACCAAGAAGGCAGGGTGGAGCCATCAGGTTTGGGTCTTGAGGTTGTTGAGTTTTCTTCTTTCAGACCGCCTCCTCTGCTCAGGCCATGATGTCAGCGATGGAGGTCTTGTCACTTGCCTGCTAGAGATGGCCTTTGCTGGAAATTGTGGCATAGTGGTGGATTTGCCTGCCCCTGGGGTTGATGGTGAGGACCCTGGAGTCTTGGCTCAGGCCCTCCACCCTGCAATCCCTGTCTCCTGTTAAAGACCCCCAACCCCTTGCTCTGAGTCTTCCCTGACTGTCTCTTCTGTGCTGTCTCCACTGACAGCTGAACTGGATAAGACCAAGGGCACAACCCACTGCGTTCCTGACTGCACCCCTAAGACCTCCCATTCTGAGATGTCCCTGACACAGCTTCCTTCTTCCCACCCTGCTCCCTGTTTCCACTCCCAGGGCCCTTGGCCCTGTCCCCAACTCTCCTCCTACTCTCCCAGCGCTGCCTGTGCTGTTTGCTGAGGAGCCTGGCCTCGTACTGGAAGTGGAGGAGCCCCACCTGGCCCAGGTGCTGCAGCGTTACTGGGGTGCTGGCCTCCAGTGCCTGAAGCTGGGTCACACGGGTGATGCTGGGCCCTACGCCATGGTGAGGAAGAGAGTGGCACACACGGTGGGCAGTCGGTATAGGGTGGCTGAGGTCCACCTCTGCCAGCTGTGGAGGGCGCCATGCTTTCTTCTGGCACTTATTAGATTTGTCCCTTTTCTTAGATCCAAGTGTCAGTGAACGAGACTGTGGTTCTAGAGGAGCCTGTTGGGCAGCTGCGTGCCCTCTGGGAGGAGACAAGTTTCCAACTGGACTGTTTGCAGGCAGAGCCCCACTGTGTGGCACAGGAAGAACAAGGCCTGAGGGAGCGGACTGGGCCCCGCTACTGCCTGCCCCCCACCTTTCCCAAAGTCTCTGTACCCCGGGAACCTGGTAAGGGAGTGTGTACAGAGTATTGGCTTCCTGGGTGCTTTGGGCCTAAGAGGGTGCAGCCAGTGGCCTGGACGCCTGGGCCTGCCTTGGAAAAGGTGTCTGGGGAGTTAGGTTGGGGAAGCTTACCCTGTGGACAAGAAGAGACATTCCTTCTCCCCAGGCGGCTCCACCCCCCGAGTCGCCATCTTGCGAGAGGAAGGCAGTAATGGAGACCGGGAGATGGCTGATGCCTTCTACTTGGCTGGGTTTGAGGTGAGCAGAATAGGGTGGCAGAACTGCGGGGGTGATCCAACATCAGCTGCATGTCTTCCGACGTTTCTCCTCCCCATGCTACCAGGTGTGGGATGTGACCATGCAGGACCTCTGCTCTGGGGCAATCGGGCTAGACACATTCCGTGGTGTGGCCTTCGTGGGTGGCTTCAGCTACGCAGATGTCCTAGGGTCTGCCAAAGGTTGGTGTACAGACTTTTGGGGGTTTTTTTTGTTTGTTTGTTTGTTTGAGACAGAGCCTCAAGCTGTCTCCCTGGGTAGAGTGCTATGGCATCACAGCTCACAGCAACCTCCAACTCCTAGGCTCAAGCGATTCTCCTGCCTCCGCCTCCCAAGTAGCTGGGACTACAGGCACCTGCCACAATGCCTAGCTATTTTATTTGGTTGCAGCTGTCATTGTTGTTTGGCAGGCCCAGGCTGGTTTCGAACCCGCCAGCTCAGGTGTATGTGGCTGGCGCCTTAGCCCCTTGAGCCACAGGCACCCAGCCGGTGTACAGGTTTTTGTACCACTCTCTAGCACATGCATTCCTGAGAGGTGCCTTTAGCGCCCTCTGCCTTCCTGGGCTGGGGATTGGCCTCTCACCTCCACAAAGTCAGGGAGACATTCATTCTGGGCTAGAGGCCGGAAGGCCTAGAGGTAACTTAAATGAGGCAAGTGGGCTGATTGGGGCCACGCCAACTAGAGGGCACATGTCTTACCTAAAGGAGCCAGCTGCTAGTCAGCTCTAGCAGGTTGTACTATTTGAAAGATGGCTCAACATGGCCAGATCTGTTTTTTAAGAGAAGCCCAAAATTCAGATTTTTATATGAAATCTTATCTTTAAATGTTAGGCAATAAATATAAATTTTTGAAAATGTTCTGCTGGCCAATCAGGGCCCATTTTCTAGCCCTGGAGTTGGCAACATCTGACGTAAGGAAAGAAACTAATTTCCCTCGCCCTGAGCTCTGCAGAGGGGAGTCCTTGGGGAGAGTGGCAGCGCTTGCTGGGATAGAAGAGCAGCCTTGCTGTTCGTTTTCTCCTTCCCCTTTTCTGAGGAAAAGATCTTCCATGTCTCATCGGACTTCCCTGTTCCCTTCTAGGGTGGGCAGCTGCTGTGACCTTTCATCCGCGAGCTGGGGCTGAGCTGAGGCGCTTCCAGAAAAGGCCAGACACCTTCAGCCTGGGCGTGTGTAATGGCTGTCAACTGCTGGCTCTGCTGGGCTGGGTGGGAAGTAACCCCAGTGAGGATGCCAGAGCTATGGGTCCTGACTCCTGGCCAGCCCGGCCTGGCCTCCTACTACGCCCCAACCTATCTGGACGTTATGAGTCTCGCTGGGCCAGTGTACGTGTGGGGCCTGGACCAGCCCTGATGCTGCGAGGGATGGAAGGTGCCGTGCTGCCTGTGTGGAGTGCCCATGGCGAAGGTCAGGTCCTGGTCTGAGGGTTGGGGGTGGGTGGAGGGCATGAAAGAGCTTGGCTTTCACTTCCCTTCTCCTTTCCTTCCAGGTTACATGGCGTTTTCTTCTCCAGAACTCCAAGCCCAGATTGAGGCCAGCGGCCTGGCTCCATTGCACTGGGCAGATGATGATGGGAACCCCACAGAGCAGTACCCCTTGAATCCAAACGGGTCCCCAGGGGGTGTGGCTGGCGTCTGCTCCCACGATGGCCGCCACCTGGCTCTTATGCCACACCCTGAGCGGGCCGTGAGGCCTTGGCAGTGGGCATGGCGCCCCCCTCCATTTGACACTCTGACCACCTCCCCCTGGCTCCAGCTTTTCATCAATGCCCGAAACTGGACCTTGAAAGCAGGCTGCTGAGCAGGCCAAGAAGGCTCTTCCTAGCCTCCTGGTTTGTCCCTGTGTGTGCTCCCCTCTCCCCTATCACCTTCAGGAGGTCTCCAGGTTATTCCCAAAAGTACCTTGGACAGATAAGGACCGAAATGCCAAAAAAAAAAATTCTCACCTGACTTGCTAATCTGCTTGCTAATTTTGCCTCCTGCTGCTCGATCTGTTTTCAGTTCTGCTCTGACATGCTGTGGGTGCCCTTTCTCCAGCCAGGAAACAGGATGTGGTTCAGAAAAACCTTATGATGGAAAGTTAGAGTGCATTTATGGGGAGGGTGTTCCATCATCCCCCCTGCATCCCACCCAGTGATCACCTTCGTGCCTCATTTCCCTCCTCTGCATTCTGAGGGATTTTTTTTTTTTTTTTTGAGACAGCCTCGAGCTGTTGCCCTGGGTAGAGTGCTCTGGCATCACAGCTCACAGCAACCTCCGACTCCTGGGTTCAAGCAATTCTCCTGCTTCCACCTCCTAAGTAGCTGGGAGCTGGGACTACAGGCGCCCACCATAACGCCTGGCTATTTTTTGGTTGCAGCTGTCGTTGTTTGGTAGGCCAGGGCTGGATTGAAACCCACCAGCTCAGGTATAATGTGGCTAGCACCTCAGCCGTTGAACCACAGGCACCAAGCCTGAGGGATGTCTTATGCTGCTTTTTCTTTAGGTTTAAGGGATGGGGGCAGATGTGCAAAAGTGTACAAGTCAGCTCCTTATGTCATTGTTAACATCTGAAAAACAGCAGCTTTCTGGATTTCTCTTAAAGTACTGCACTGTGCTAAATGTAAAAAACTGTTACAGGACGGCGCCTGTGCCTCAGTGAGTAGGGCGCTGGCCCCATATGCTGAGGGTGGCGGGTTCAAACCCAGCCCCGGCCAAACTGCAACAAAAAAATAGCCAGGCGTTGTGGCGGGCGCCTGTAGTCCCAGCTACTCGGGAGGCTGAGGCAAGAGAATTGCTTAGACCCAGGAGCTGGAGGTTGCTGTGAGCTGTGTGATGCCACGGCATTCTACCAAAGGGCCATAAAGTGAGACTCTGTCTATTAAAAAAAAAAAACTGTTACAGAAGTTTCTCTGATGGAGTTTCTGGTTATGTCTCAGGCCTGGTCTGATGCTGGCCTCTGAATTCGATGTTACTGATATTTCCTTTGAATGTAATGGTTCCCTTTCTGATATTAGTGGTTGGCACCCTCATCCCTGGAACTGAGCCTTTATTTAGTTAATTGGAATACTACCTCTTTCATTCATTCCATTAGTATTTGATGGTCAGTTATTGTGCCAAATACTACTTCTGGTCCCAGGGAGTCTATGGTCTGAGAGAATTTAAAATAATAACTGGGCTGGTGTAGTGGCTTATGCTTATAATCCTAGCATTCTGGGAGGCCCAGACAGGTGAATCAGGTGAACTCAAGAGTTCAAGATCAGCTCTGAGCAAGAGCAAGACCCTGTCTCTACTAAAGATAGAAAAACTAGCCAGTTCTTGTGGCCAGTGCTTGCAATTCCATCTACCTGGGAGGCAGAAGCAAGAGAATCACTTGAGCCCAAGACTTTGAGGTTGCTGTGAGCTGTGATGCCATAGCACTCTACTGAAGGCAACAAAATGACACTGTCTTAAAAGTAAAAATAAAATAGTAACTATATGGCACTAGCCTAGAGCCAAGCAGGTGCTATGTAGGCATTTATATCTGAATTAATTCTCACAAAAACTTCAGCAAGTACTAGGTAGCTCTACCTCTTTTTTAACAAAGGAAGGATTAAAGTTAACTAGATTGTCTGGTCACACAGCTTGTAAGGGACAGCTGTGCTTACCCATGCTACAGCTGCTTCCCATCCTGCAGTCATGTTTCTCAGAACCATATAAAGATTTTTTGCTGATGGCTATCTCACATCATCTGTTGCTTCCTTTGTTCACACAAAATGTATGTAGAGGTCACTTCCTTTTGACTGTTCTGTTGTACAGCTCAAGCCAAATGGACTCCTAAAAGTTCAACATCTTGATTAAAGAAGTTTGCCTGAGAATGGGGACTGGAATCTCAGATCCTGAAGGCATCAGGGCCTGGAGGAGTGGGGAGGCTGAGCAGTAGCCACCCTAAGGAAAAACTGATAATAATGAAACACTGTTCAATCATAGGTATGGAAAAAATAACTATAGTAGAACCTCCACAATTGACCACCTCCTTTTCATAGGCTGGATGTGCACCATGCATACATATAGGTACGGTAGGCTTAGTTCTTACGTTGACTGTCTTTGTTGACCAGTTTGTTACAGTCCCTGGGGTGGTCAGCTTAAAGATGTTCTGCTGTATTTTAGATCTTTTTTTCATTGCTTTGCAAAGTGACCTGCCCTGAGCAGTGTGGAGTTAGTAATAATTCTTTATAACATTTGCACATTTCTTTCTGCCCCTGGGAAAGGATATATTTACATTTTTTAAACTTATGATTTCAAACATATAACATTGAGGGTAATACCAAGGCTTAGATATCAGGTTTACTGAGTGCTTGGTGCAAAAGTAGAAAGAAGTACTTGTGAGGTGACCTCGTTGGCTATGGCAGGTATATTCACAGGTTTTGAGGTGGAGCAGTTTCTGGTTTGGATCACTGGCCAAGGAAAACCCACCCTCAGTTATTGTCAAAAACAAGGCCTCAGGCTTCTCATCCCTGTTTTCATTTCATAGTGATACAACCCTCCTGGATTCCTGACCTTGCTGGTTCCTGACCTAGCTCCTATCTCTCCCCAAGCCCCCCAAAGGTCCTCACCTTCCTTATCTTTGTGGCAAACAAGCTGAGAGCCACTTCCGTAGCCCTCCAGATAGTGGCTTTTATTCTCACATGTCTCATCTTCAGGCTGGGGAGTTGAAGTTTGGGATTCTCCCTGTACCACTTCCAGACTGTTCTCGATACAATTTGAAAAATATCTTGCCCAGTTCAGGCTCTTACTACTCTACTACATCCCCCTTTACCCCTTTCTCTGTGTTCTACTGGCTTCACCATCCACTCTGGGTCCCAGATGGAAGAGGCTGCCAGTTGGTCTTCAATGCGCACCTTCTCCCTCTACAAATAGAACCCTCCTATATGTTAGCAGTGGTTGCAGCTGCTGAAAACATCTCCCAGCTTCCTTTACAGCTATGATTAAATTCTGGCCAATGGTAGGAGAAATGATGTGTACTGTATACAAGTGTACTTGACACTTGCATGCTCCTTTTCATCCATTCTTGCTTCCGTGTTGTCTGGAATGTGGACATGACAGCTGCAACTTCAGCAGCCATATTTGACCGTGAAGTAGCTTTGTGAATTGGTGCTATGTAGAACAAAAAGGCAAGAGGAGACTGGTTCTCTTAACACAAGAGTGCCATATGAGTCCTGGAAAAGCTACTGCTGGATATCTTGAGTGTATCAGACAAACTTCTGTCTTGCCTAAATCCTATTAATTTTGGTGTTTTCTGCCATAAGCCAAACCTTATAATATTCAGCCATTCCTAGGATAGTCAAGGTCCCAGTCTTGGCATCTACCTCAGTCCCTTTCATTGTCTTAGATTTACATCAATGACTGTTGAACACTTAAACATTCCTCCAGTGACCTCCATTAGAACTCAGCCAACAACCTCATTTGAATTCTAACATCCAGATCTGTTCTACCTCCAGACTCATTTATTCAAGTATGCTTCTAATCATAACTTCCTTTCCTTCTTTTTTCTTCTGCAGTACTCTGAGATTTCAAAATCATCAGGACCTCTGATTTGTTATTTATTTTTATATTTTTATTTTTTTTTTTGTTTTTTTTTTTTTTTGCAGTTTTTGGCCAGGGCTGGGTTTGAACTCACCACCTCTGGCATATGGGGCTGGTGCCTTACTCCTTTGAGCCACAGGCGCTGCCCAATTATTTTATCCCAATTCATTGTTCCTTTTCTTTCTTCCCTCTTTTTATTTTTTATTTTTTGTTTGTTTCTTTGAGGCAGTCTCACTTTGTTGCCCTCAGTAGAGTGCTGTGATGTCACAGCTCACAGCAACCTCAAACTCTTGGGTTTAAGTGATTCTTTTGCCTCAGCCCCCCAAGCAGCTGGGACTACAGGCACCCACCACAACGCCCAGCTATTTTTAGAGACGAGGTCTTGCTCTTGCTCAGGGCTGTTCTTGAGCCTGTGAGCTAAGGCAATCCACCCACCTTGGCCTCCCAGAGTGCTGGGATTACAGTTGTGAGCCACAACTGAAAACATCTCCCAGCTTTCTGGCCTTTCTTCCCTCTTTTATTCAACTTTCAGTAACAGTTTCTAATCTTCAACTTGACCCAATATTTTCATCACACTCATTTGGCAAAATCTCAACCTACCAGTTTTCTCTCACAATGACAGACAACAGAACAGGGTGTCTCAAATTCATTACCCACCTAATGGGAGAAACAGAAAATGGGAATGAGGGATAAAAAGCAAAACGAGAGAGCACTCAAGTGGACCTTCAATGATAATATGCTGGCTGGTACGTTGGCTCATGTCAGTAATACTAGGACTTTAGGAGGCTGAGGCAGGAGATTTTCTTAAAGCTAGGACTTCCTGGCCTTACGCCTGGACAACATAGTGAGACCCCATCTCTATAAAAAGTAAAAGTAAAAAATTAGCCAGGTGTGATGGCTCACGCCTGAATCCTAGTTACTCAGGAGGCTGAGGGGGGAGGATCCCTTGAGCCCAGGAATTAGTCTGCAGTGACCCATGATTTGCACCACTGCACTTTAATTTTAAAAAAGATAAAATATAGGCCAGGTGTGGTGGCTCAGGCCTATAATTCTAGTTCTCTGGGAGGCTGAGGTGGGTGGAACAGGTGAGTTCAGGAATTTGAGACCAGCCTGAGCAAGAGCAAGACACGGTCTCTACTAAAAATAGAAAAACTAGCCAGGTGTTGTGGCAGGCACCTGTAGTCCTAGCTACTGAGGAGGCTGAAGCAAGAGGATTGCTTGAGCCTAGGAGTTTGAAGTTGCTGTGAGCTATGATAATGACACAGCACTCTACCCAGGATGACAGAGTGAGACTCTGTCTCAAAAAAATAATAATAATAATATGACATGAAACTGAGAGGTATGGTGACCTTGTTCTCTATACCTGAAGTCCAAGATCAAAAACTATTTACAGCAGGCTCAAAGCCTGTAGCTCAATGGCTAGGGTGCTGGCCACATACACCGAGGCTTGCAGGTTTGAATCTGGCCCAGGCCTGCTAAACAACAGTGACAACAACCAAAAAAAAAAAAAAAAAAAACTGGGGGGACGGCGCCTGTGGCTCAAAGGAGTAGGGCACCGGCCCCATATGCCAGAGGTGGCAGGTTCAAACCCAGCCCTGGCCAAAAGCTGCAAAAAAAAAAAAAATAAATAAATAAAATAACTGGGTGCTGTGGTGAGCACCTGTAGTCCTAGCTACTTGGGAGGCTTAGGCAAGAGAATCGCTTAAGCCCAAGAGTTTGAAGTTGCTGTGAGCTGTGACGCCATAGTACTCTACCCAGGGCAACATAGTGAGACTCTGTCTCAAAAAAAAAAAGAAAAAAAACAGGCTCCGGGCCTGTGGCTCAAGCAGCTTAGGCATCAGCCACATACACATGAGCTGGCGGGTTCAAATCCAGCCCAGGCCCACCAAACAACAATGATGGCTGCAACCAAAAAATAGCTGGGTGTTATGGAGAGCACCTGTAGTCCCAGCTACTTAGGAGGCGGAGGCAAAAGATTTGCTTAAGCCCAGGAGCTGGAGGTTGCTGTGAGCTGTGATGCCATAGCACTCTACCCAAGGTGACAGCTCGAGGCTCTGTCTCAAAAAAAAACACACAAAAAAAAAACAAAAAAAAAACTATTTACAACAACATCTGCACCTAATAATCAAGTCCTTGCCCTTGATATGGTGTCACAGCTCACAGCAACCTCCAACTTCTGGGGTTAGGGGATTCCTTTGCCTCATCTGCACCTTCCTTTGGCTCTTAGTTGACCCAATAGTGCTCTGCTCAAGTCCTAGTACAGGAAGTTTTGATAGAATTAGTACTTCTTCTCAGCCCAATTCACTGTTGGGCTTTATTTTTCTCCACCGTACTCTTATACTGAATTATGTTTCTTGATCAAAGATCTGTCTCCTGAGAGGGGTTCTGGGACAGCTCTGGCCAGGGAAGAGGAATTGCATGTGTCACCTCAGCTGGTGATAGCGGCAGGAGTGGAGGCGGCAGGCCTGTGCGACCGCCTGGGTTTGGGAAACGGCTGCTGACATTTCTGAATTCAGTGGGGCTGATTGCAAAGGAGACCCAAGGAGCAGTGCCAAGTTAGATGCCGATTACCCACTTCGAGTCCTTTACTGTGGAAAGTACTGTGAATACGTGCCTGATGTTGCTAAATGTAGACAATGGTTGGAGAAGAATTTTCCAAATGAGTTTGCAAAACTTACTGTAGAAAATTCCCCCAAACAAGAAGCTGGAATTAGTGAGGGTCAAGGAACAGCAGGAAAAGAAGAGAAAAAAAAAAAAAAAAAAAAAAAAA
>CAUYPK010157218.1:0-73175 GCA_963574355.1 Loris lydekkerianus
CTCTCCTCAGAGGTCCCTCCTCAGAAGCAGCATAACAAAATCCAAACTTGGCAAAGAGCCACAGTATACAAAATAATGATAAGAGGCAAAGAGCCGCATTCATTTTGGCCGGGAGCCGCGTGTTCGCCACCCCTGCTCTAGTGTAAAAAGCATCCTCAAAACTCACTGGATGGCGCTTTTTCCCTGTCAAAATGTTGCACAAGATGTTCTAGTAGAAAGAAGGTTGTCACACATTGGCCTGTGAGATGCTTAGATTGTGCTATGTGACTGAATTAAACCCATGCAAGCCCTTCTTGACTTATTTTTGTTTCATTTTTATAGCATGCAAAAGTTTTTTTATTGCTTTGTCATAGTTCTATATTTTAAGTTCCGACTGGGCATGGTGGCTCATGTCTATAATCCTACCACTTGGGGAGGCTGAGGTGGGTGGGTTGCTTGAGCCCAGGAGTTCAAGACTAACCTGAGCAACATAGCAAGATGCTGTCTCTACTAAAAATAGAAAAATGAGCTAGGCATGGTATGCACTTGTGGGTCCAGCCTCGGAGGTGGACCTGTTGAGGCAGGAGGATCACCCAGCAGTTTGAGGTTTTAGTGACCTATGATGACACCTCTACGCTCTAGCCTGGGCAGCAAAGCAAGTCCTGAAAGATGTAAGCAGGGGCACCCAGAAAGGAAGGTGCAGTGGAGATGTTCAGGCCAGATTTGTTGAAAGAGGAGGTGACCTGGCTAGGCAGTGCAAAGATGGTGTCCGTGCCATGGGGCGCTTAGAGACTCCTTTTATATGGGGCTGTAGAGGGTGGGCAAATTCCACAGCTTGCCTGAAAGGTAAGAGTCTTTGATGGGACCTTTGGAGGGGAGGGGGGCTCTCCAGATCCTTTGTGTCTTTGAGGAGGAAGAAGAGGAAGGAAAAGGGTTCATGTGTGGTTGTGTTAGGCCTCCCAGCAAGTCCCATGTCTCCAAAATAAATAAATAATAAATTTTAAGTTCTTTCCTAAAATATTACTACAGAAGTTATTTTGCTTTAAACCATAGAGATGAACTTCCCTGGCCCATTTTGACTTTAAACAATTCACTATGACTGTGTCAAAGCATGTTCCTCTATCAGGGGTGTTCCACCGTTTTATTTTCTCTGACGAGAATCAGAAGAATAGGAGTTGTCTTGGACCACACATTACACACAGAAACATTAATGAAAGCTAATTAGCATACTGTGATATCTGACACCGCATATAAGGGGGAAAGTCCTCACAAAATGAGTATGCAGCACACAGGAGCGCAGGTTGGACACCCCTGCCAGGGGAAACTGAGGCCTATACATCCTGCCTTCACAAGGCGTTTATAAGAAGCAGGAAGCAGTTTGGGTTTCTTCCAAGTTTGTACATGGAATAGAAAAATATCAGTAAGTTGACTTATTTATGAAAACCAAACATTTTAGAAGAAGCTTCCGTAAATTGGCAAGGAACATTTACAAAATTCTGGGTAGAGTGTGGGCGTGTGTGTGAGAGGCACATTTTTCCCTAAGAAAATAATACTTTGTTCAACTTTTAGTTTAGCAAAAAGTAATAATTAAGTAGATCTGAAAACAGAGGACTTCCTCCAGTGGGTACTGGGTTAGATTCTCAGAGTAATGTCCTCAGATTGTATTTTCATATACTATAGCCACTGTGGTAATTGATTAAACAAGTATGCTTAATGCCACCCTTGATATATTAAAATTTCTATCCTTCAGTAAAAATATAGTTAAATTATTATTATTGAAAATAAGACAATAGCAGTTTGTACTGATATACTTAACACTAAGACTAAGCCTAGAAATTTCTTTTGTAAAAGTGGCTTCCTGCCTCGCAACATCCTTATGAAGATGCCTTCCTCATGTATATAAAAAAACATATATCCATGTGCTTTGTGAAGTGATTTTGTATAAGGCCTAGACACAGAGTATTAGGAACTAAAATAGAAGTAGAAGATACGGCTCTCCTACTTTGTGAAGGAAAGTATGAAAATAAATTGAGAAGTGTGGGACGGAACAATTTTTAGTCTAGGAGGCCTGCAAGATTCACCTTACTTTGGATAGAGAAACCCTGTCATCTTACAATCCAGTGAAGCCTTACAGGGAAGAACACTAGTCTGGCATTTCATATTCCGTCCTTGGTGGTCCATCAGTGCCTAGAGCTGTCGGATTTGAGAATGTTATTTCAATTTATTTACAGACTGATCAGGTCCAACATTTGTCTGTGATTTCCTGAGAAGAATATAGAGATAAAAAACAAAGGTCCCGGGCCGCGCCTGTGACTCAAAGGAGTAGGGCGCCCTCCCCATATGCCTGAGGTGGTGGGTTCAAACCCAGCCCCAGCCAAAAACTGGAAAAAAAAAACAAAAAAAAAAAACCCAAAACAAAAAAACCAAAGATCCCAACTATCAGCTAGCTTCTGCAACACAAATCTAAACTGTACGTGATGAGATCATTGCGAAGGCATTGCAAGATTCATTAATTAATCAATAGAAAATGAGTCTTCAAGAGGGTTTTAGAAAAGAGGAGGGATACATACCAAATGTCAGAGGCGCAAACATTTCAGAATTAGGACTTAGGGTGTGGAGTTCAGACACCTATAAATGGAGCATTCTGAACCAGTTGTATAATGTGCAAAGATGACTTCGCTTTCCAAAGCACATTGTTTTCTATTACAGATGAACCTATTTGGAAACATCTTCAAGAAACAGTTTGCAATGTTGTTTTCTTTCTCTCTCTTTTTTTTTTTTAGAGATGTAGTCTTATTTTGTTGCCCTCGGTAGTGTGCTGTGACGTCACAGCTCACAGCAACCTCCAGCTCTTGGGCTAAGGTGATTCTTTTGCCTCAGCCTCCCAAGTAGCTGGGACTACAGGCACCCACCACAACGCCCGGCAATTTTTTTGTTCCAGTTTGGCCGGGGCTGGGTTTGAACCTGCCACCCTCTGTACATGGGACTGATGCCCTACTCACTGAGTCAGAGATGCTGCCCCATGTGGCAATTAATTTTAAAGCAAACAGCTTTTGGTTATATAAACCTCCCTCTTTTTTTTTGTAAACAGGCCTTTTTCCAGTGAGCTGGATTAAGTCTGGCTCTGGGTGCGTAAGGCACATGGCTGCTCCTTGTTTCAGGAGTTTGGGGGCAAGTGTCTTCCTACATGCCAGTGGAAATGAACCAACCAGTATCATCACCAGCAAAAAATTAAGAGAAAGGAAAGATTTTTGTTACGATAAATTCACTGCAACATTGCATGTGTCTGGAAAAACTTTTCTTTTTTTTTTTTTTTTTAACACATCAAAGATTTTAGTACATTTAATGATGGGAGTACAGCCATTTTGCTATGATAAAAGGTAAAATGATCATTTGGAGTTATAGGAAGTTTGCCAAAAGGCAGCTTCGTCATCATAATCCTCACTTAGTTGCCTAAGGCATGGATTTAAATCATGGACGTGAAAGGGCTTTAGAGATGAAGCAGGTGCCCCCTAAATGCTTATTAACCTGTTCATCCTTCTGAGTTGTTATTTCTTTCTATATAGAGCTGCCTAAGAGCTCAGTGGCCCTAGGTCATTCAAGCCTAAGAGAAAATGTATTTATCAAAAAAGCCTTACTTTATCACTAGTAATATCTACTTGGAAATTAATGCTTCAGATTTTTTAAAACAATTATTGATGCATTAGGAATCTTTTTTGCTTAGCCATTGCAAATTTTAAAAGCTTTGGGCTTGGTGTTCAATCCTAAATATTTTTATGTCTTATCTGTATAATTAAACCTTTTGGTGTTCTGGTCAGTTGCTGACAATTATAGTTGCTGACAGTTCTCAGTGTGGCTTTCACCGAATGAAAATGGACCAATCCTCAAACCTACTAGCCAGGATTATAATCTGGCATTTCTGTTAGGCATTGGCTTCCTCCAGTTGATTTCAGAACTATGCTGGAAAATCATAAGTTTTAATTTTGTCAGGATTATTTCTAGTTAAATAAACTAACAAATGTGTATAGTTTAGTACCTCAAACCTTCATATACGCTTTATCTTCTGTTTAAAAACTTGTTTCATCCAACTTTCTCTTCACCCCTATCAACATATCTACATGCTTTAGTTTCTTCTAATTGAGACTTTGAGTTACTAATTGGGCAACTTTATTGTAATAGAGAAGATTTTCTTTAAAGTAAATCCACATATCTATACTTTCTAAACAATTTAATGTTGAGATGACCAGACTGCTTAGTTCTCATAATGATAAAAAGGATTTTTTTTGATAGTGCTTTTAAGCTGACCAGTATTAGATATTCAAAGGGAGATCATTAGTGAAAATGAAAGGGGATTTGGAAGGCCTGGTCTGAGATGTTCTGAGCCCATTTGTATGAACATTAGTTTAATAGAGCATTACTGTATTGGAAAATTATTGGAGTAAGTAGTATCTGGTCTAGTCAGTGAAAGTTAACGATCGTTGATACATGAACCTTTGAGTTTTGAATGGCGTGCTTTTGTTCTCAACATACTGACTTGAGTGTGGCATGGAGTTTCTTAATCTCTCTAGGGTCACTGACTATGATGGTAAATTTTAAGTGTCAGCTTTGCTTAGCGCACGTGCCCAGTTATTTGATCAAACACTAGACATTGCTATGAGGGTATTTTGTAGTTATGATTAACATTTAGAATCAGCTGACTTTACATAAAGGAGATTATCCTCAATGATGTGAATGGGCCAGATCCAATCAGTTGAAGGCCTTATAGAGCAAAAACAGGTTTCCCAGACAAGGAATTCTGCCCTAAGGCTGTAACATAGAAATCCTGCCTGAGATTCCAGGCTGCCCAACAAATTTCAGACTTGCTGGCCTCCACAAATGGCAGGAGCCATTATTTCTTAAAATAAATCTCTTCATATAAATAGTATATAAATGTTTCTCTGGAGAACCCTGACTGATACACACCAGAGAAAATTAACAATTTTCTCTCAGAATTGTGTGACTAATTTTAATTATTTTTTAAGAGACAAAATTTAAAATTTAATTTTATCTGATTTTGTAAAAGTAAAAATAGGATTTTAAACTTTTAGTAAAAAAATAATGAATTGATGTCTGTTTTAATTCCAAGGAGTTTTAGGAGAAAGAATTTAGAAGCATAGCAGTGTATCAAAGGACAGGGTAGAGGAAAACTCAGTATGTTCTGAAATGAATGTGGAATTCTTTGCTCTTGACCTGTCCTATTCACAGGACAGTGTAGGGCTATCACCATCCTGAAGATGCCCATGAAGTAATCAACTGAATTGGCTTGCTGTTCTTTAGTATTGCTTTTCACTCACAGACATTTAGATTTCATCTCTCAAAACTCACATAGCTACAGTGGTTCACCCCTAAGAAACTGTCTCCTTGAGGGAATAGCTATAGGTGTTATTTTTATCAGTAGGCTTTCCTTAAGTGTTGGGTGATTAGAGAGTGAGGGAAGTCTCCAAGCTGCAGGTGCAGAGACAGGTAGTGTAATCCTCCTCTAATCAGAATACCTGGTGAAGCCTCTATTGTTTGTTATTTAGCACTAAGGATAAAACCTCTGGAGGGCTGTCAGTTAAGGGAGTAAAACAGTACAACACAAAATGGAGCCTTGTGAGCACATAGTGGTAAGTGCAGAGACACAGTGACAGCAAGGAGCCCCGCTTTTTCTCTCTGCCTGTGTGTTTTACACTGCTTATATAAATTGACTTCCCATTTGCATCAAGTCATGGAATCACAAAATCAGAAAAGACTCTAGCGATCAAAATATCCAACCTGGGCTCCGCACCTGTAGCTCAGTGAGTAAGGGTGCCAGCCACATACACCGAGGCTGGTGAGTTGAAGCCCAGCCAGGCCTGCTAAACAAAAAATAATGACCACTACAACAACAACAAAAATAGGTGGGCATTGTGGTGGGCACCTATAGTCCCAGCTGTGTGGGAGACTGAGGCAAGAGAATCACTTAAGTCCAAGAGTTTGAGGATGCTATAAGCTGCGACAACATGGCACTCTACCGGGAGCAACATGGTGAGACTCTATCTCAAAAAATGCACCTGTACACAGTGCATTCAACTGACATCATCATCCCATATCTTTGTGTGTGGCTGTCTTCAAGGGATGAAAAGCATAGACTGATTCTGGTAACCTCCCATCACTGGTCCTAGTTCTGCCTTCCAGAACTACACTAAAAGTGCACATTCTTCCATGTGTTAACTTTTAATTCAGTACTTTTAGTCCTCTGGAGTCTTGTCTTTTCTCAGAGGAAATGTACCTTCTTTCAAATGATTCCCTCTGTGTTATGGCCTACAATAATTATGGTAAGTCCTAGTTCACTCTCTTCTGAATGCATTCTCATTTATCATCCCACTGGAAATATCTCACTGAGAGAGCCGTGTTGTGCGAGGACCAGAAACAGAGAAGGCTTGTTCTTCTGATCAGCCTGCTGGTGTCTGCTGATGCTGCCATGGTTCTGGTAGGACTTTGACCGCCCCATGGCTCTGAGCACATGCAGTGAGCTTTTTGGCCAGGTGCCCTTCCTCCTCCTTTCTGCTGCAGCTTAGGTAGGTCTTCATTTTATACTTGGGCAACTGAACTCTTTTAATATCAAAAAAAGAGGTGTTCCTATTTATCCCTACTGAAATAATATGTTTAGATACAGGCTATTATTTCATTTTATTGAGATCATTTTGAACCTGAGTCTGTCCATCTATGAGCTTTGTTTTATCCACAAATAAATATAAAGCCCTTGTTCTCATATAAATCTGTAATAAAAACATGAACCATGTTTCTTTTCCACTGCCCACTTCTCCAGCTTTCCGCTGGACTCTTGCAGGAACTTGGTATCTATGCCCAACCCTGTGAAATAAGTCTTCCATGCTGCTAGAGGGGTGTCTGTTAAAAAAGCAAACGTGGCTGATTCTCATGTTCCTGCTTTTACCCTCTGTGCCATGGCTACCACTTGAGGAACCCTTTTCTCCACTTGGACAAAGTAGTTATATAACTGGTCGGTCTCAAGTCTCTCTCCTTTCCCTTCCCACTCTTTCCTGGTCTGTCTGGATCACATGTTTAGTTGTCAACACCCTTCTGTGGCTCCCACTGCTTCTGTTTGGTGGGAGGACATTATGCAGTTTGGCGGCTGCGTCTTCTGATGGCATCCCAGAAAAGCCCATCTGGCATCCTTGATGTAGTTTCACCACTCCTAAAGAAGACAAGGGACTATGGTTTCTTTATTTCTTGTCTTTGTAAAGGTGTGGCTCAAAAATTAAATACCCAAGTCACTGGTGGTCTGTAAATAGTTAAGTTTTAGAAACACAGTCTAGGCACCTATGTGAATCTTCTATTGAACCCTGCAATTGATTTCTTTGCCTCATTTGGAATCTGAAAAATTGGATTTCTGGTCTAATTAGAGGAGAGGACTTTCTTTGCACATTTTAACTTTTATCAAGGAATTCTGAAGTTCATGTAATGTGCATTAATAAAGCATTATTACCAATGAGAATAATGAACAAGAAGGTCAAGCGGCATTCTAACGTGTTACTGGGTTAAGGTTTAATATGACATTTCATAATATTCCCAACTTACTTGATGATACCTAACGTTTAGGAAAGGGTTACATTTACCTTAATAAATACCCAGAGTTTTTTTTGTTTGTTTTTTGAGACAGAGTTTCACTATGTCGCCTTTGGTTGAGGGCTGTAACATCACAGCTCACAGCAACCTCAAGCTCTTGGACTTAAGCAGTTCTCCTGCCTCAGCCTCTCAAGTAGCTGGGGACTACAGGCACCCGCCACAACACCCAGCTATTTTTTATTGCATTTGTCATTGTTGTTTAGCTGTCCCGGGCCAGGTTCAAACCACTAGCCTCAGTGTATGTGGCTGGCACTGTAACCACTGTGCTACAGGCACCGAGCCAATACCTACATAATTTGTTTATGCTAAAGCAGACATGGGAAAAAATGGATTCTCTTGGCACTGTAAAATGTTCAATGTGCGGCAAAGATTTATAGAAATGTTACAAAAAGCATGGCAGGGACCTAGTAGTTCTTGGCTGAAGCATCACTACGAGGGTAGTATTTACTGTTTTTCTTAGATGCCTGTTAACAAAAGGTGACCAAATAAAGAAGATCAAAGCAAACCTGCCTTGTTATTTTCCTTTCAAAGGATCAGTATTTCTTTGTCCAGCAGCCTCTTGGAAGCTATGCATAATGCTGGAAGATGGTAGAATGTTGTATCTTTGTTGCCACAGAAGCCATCACTGAGTGGCATCATTCTAGGAGATTGTGATGGAGACCTTTTACTGCAGGAATGGGAATTGGAAAGAAACAGCTGGGACCTTTTGTTCCTTAGGGGTTGTTTGTCTTCATGTCAGCCTGTGCTGGCTTTGTCATTTTCAAGCCATAGGTTTTTAAGTTGCATTAAAATACTTGCTAAAACTCTGGCTAGAAGTAAATTGCAGCCTACCTTAGGGAGGTGCATTAAATATTTAAAAGATTACCAAAGTCCAGTAGTTTTGAAGAATTAATCATCTCCTCTAATATAAAATGTAGAAAAGAATTTTGGCACTTCTGGACCCTACTGAAAAGTAAATAACTTACCTGAATGGCCATTCAACCTAGCAGTAATAATTTCTGTTTTCAACTGTGGTCTTGAATAGGCCTTTTCCCCTGTGAATAATGTCTTTATAAAGCTCACTAAGCTTTTAGAAAGGTAAATTTAGGTATGTTTCTCACTAGTTAAGCAGATTCTTGGTTTTGTTCATGGGCTATGCTATTTTCTCATTTTATGGTTATAAAATAAGAACCTAGGGAGTACATGTGTGAACAGAACTGACTCTGTGTGCATATGTGCCTACACACATTTAGTCATTTATATGTATAATGTTATGACAACTAGGCCCAAGCCCTGAGCCTGTGCCCCAGAGACCAGCAAGTTCACCTCTGTTTTCTTTTCACCCACCTTTCCGGATTGGATCTAGGCCAGCGGTGCCAGCCAGCCAGTTTAGGAGGACAAAGAGACATAAATTCACTGTGGGTTGAGGGTGTGGGTACAGCCATCACTCAAGGGCCTGTTGGGCTGTTTTCTTCACAGTAGCTGAGTGATACTATTTTTATTAATACCAATTTCTTTCTCTTTTTTTTTTTTTCTTCTCTTTTTTTTTTAAGCAGTTCATTCTGATCACATCATTTTTAGCTACTGATGTGAATATATTTAAGGATTATGCTACAAACATTTTTTTCCTCAATATAAAGCCAGTCTAGTTTAAATTATGCCCTTTTGCCTTAGGCAGAGTTCTTCCTCTCAAGTTTGTACAAAGTCTTTATTAATTCATAATTTATTATTTTAAAGATTTAAACAAAACAATTTCAAAACCTACTTGACTATTGGAGGGGCACATACCCTATTTCCCATGGGTACTGAATTAAGATTCTGTTCTGCAGGTGACATGCAAGGACAATCATGCCACTTCTAATCAAAAACACTTATTAGTGCTTGGGAAGAGTTCAGGAATTCAGAGCAGTATTTTGCTTCTGGAGATATTTAAATTTTAGGTCTTGCATCCCCTTTTCCATATTTGCCTTTGTTTTCGAAGTGTAAAAAGGGAATTGGGAGAAGAAGGTAGTTCCATTCCCCTACCTGGATCAAGCCACAGCATTCCTGGAAATGCCTAAAGAGATAAACCTTGGATCCATTAAAGATTGGGTGTGAGCATTTAGGAAGCTAATCTGAAGTGTATTTATATGTCTTAAGTGAAAAAATGGCTAGTTCATGGGGAGGAACAAAAATCCTTTTTTAATACTTGATGTTGGGCTATTTGCTGGCCTGTGACTGGTCACAGCTGGCTGTGATGCAGCTGGTTGATGTCGGAGTCAGGGTTTACAGGGAAGCAGCAAAGACCATCTTAACTGTAGAGCAAATGGACCTGGGTTTATTAAGCCTGACTCAGTGACCTAAGTAGCTGTTTGACTTCTCTGAGCCTTAGTTTCCTGATCTGTTGACTGGTAATATTACTGCTCTCAGGGCTTTTGTGACTTACAAATTCAACATGCCTAATTCACCTAGCACGGCATCTGATGTGAAGCTGAACATGTTCCCAGTCCGAAGTTTATTACTCTGCTGTTTTACTTCACTTCACCCTGCCTCATGTGTTGTAAAGTGGTGCTGTCTGGCCTCCTTTGTTTAGGCTCTCAGTAATGCTTTTAAGACTGGCTTGTACTTTAAAAAAAAAAAAAAGCATTTTGGTGATTTTCACACTTGGATACAAATAAGAATTCTTCGCCATACCCCTCAAGCTAAAGAGTAGTGAGCTCATCTTTGTCATTAAAGGATATTCTGTTTAAACAAACAGAAAAGGAAAACTATTAGTCAGCTGGGTATGGTAGGGGAGAACTCAGTTCTGGTCTTCTATAGGGTCCTCTGGGTCCTGTGAGCTCATTTGCCTTGGAACTTTTATTCTCCTGGGCGCCTTGAGTGAAATTCATCATCTTATCTGGACAACTTCAAATCCAGATAGCTTTTGCTTTGCCACTGAAATTTTTCATGTAAGACATTTGAGGCCATCTAGACCTTTCTTGAGAGCAATGGAATACACATCTTCTGCAGAAGTCATTTGAAATTCAGCTTTCTGAATGCAACTCTTTTTTGAAAGCAACTCTTAGGTGTTTTTTGTTTGTTTGTTTTTGTTTTTAACTTTCCTTCTAGGAAACTTCATAAAATGTCATTTCATTTTTCTGTTTGGAAGGTAGGAGAAGAAGTCCCTTTTTCTTTAGCTTTTCCTCTGTAATATTTTTGTTAAACTTAGTGGAGATGATCTCTGTTAGCTCTCAGAACAGCTGTTAGCTTTATTTGGATGATGAACATTTCTAAATGAAATTTGTCATTTGCTTGAAACATAGATTTTTATTTTCTTTACCAAAAGGAAGTTTCAACCATGCTTATTTTGTGTGTGGGTTTTTTGAGTGTGTGTTTTTATTTTGTTTAGGGGGGGGTTTCTTATTTGCTATTGTAAGTGCTGACCTGATTCTCTGATAATAGAGGAAAGAAAGTAAAGGGAATTTGGAAATATTTTCATTTCACAAATGTATGTGGAATTGGTGTATGTTACACTTATGTTTATTGGTCATCTGAAAGAAAAATAAGAAATAACAAATCATGTCTAATTCTGGAAAAAGTTTACCAAGTATAGAAAATTATGGAAATATGTTAATTAGTTTGTATCCATTGTTTATTTCTTCAACAAGATCTTGAATATTTAAGGCATGCATCCTCTCTTTCCTTCCATCTCCACAGAAGTTGGAGAAAGATTTAGGATTCTGAAATATATAGCACCGGCCTAAGAACAAGAGGGTCTGAATTTTAAATGTAGACTTGCTGACAGCTAATATTTGGCCTGGGCAAGGAATTCCACTTTATGGGCCTTGGCTTCCTTACAGGTCAAATGATGCTGACACGGGGGCTTTCTCATACCCATGCAGCTCAAATACTCACTCTGATTTATTTTATTTCAAAGACTCATCACACAGATTAACACGATTTTAAATATCCTGTATTTCTCTAAGCCACAGATCTAAACACATGTGAACTTAATTAAATCCTCCTGCCTTTAAGAGGAAGATTTCTGAAGATTTATTTTTTTCAGCATGGATTTGCTGTTTAGTACATACTGAACAGTACTAGGGTGGGCAAATGAGATAAAAAATAGAAGTATTCCTTGATAGAGTTGATAATTGAACTGGAAACACCTAGAAAGTATTACAAAGCAAAAAATGGACAGTTACAACAAATGTATTATAAAATACAATCACAGTTGATATTTATTAAGCACTTCCTACTGCCAACACTACATTCATTTAATCCTCACCCCTAGTCTCATAAGGTAAAAGGTGTCATTACCCTAATTTACAGAGAATACTGAGACACTGAGACAGGAATTAAGTGAATTATCCAAAGTTCCACGCAGAGGAGTTATTTTACCTGCCTTAGAATCAGAGGAGTCCTATTGGATAAGTGGGTTTAAGTATTAAGAAAAAGTAGGAGGCTGGTTTGAGGATTGGAGGATGGCTTTTAACTTTCTAAGGAGGCTTGATTTTGATTAAAAGGCAAAAAAAAATTTTTTCTTAATTTGACAGTTGGTATTTTTATTGTAATTTATTGTAAATTTATATAATTTTTGCATGTAGCATGAGTTTTAAGCAGCCTAGAAATGGAGAGTCTTAACATGGGAAAGCTGATTTCAGGAGAAAACAATAATCACAAGGTTATATGCTTTGGAGAAAACAGTCCAAAAAAGAATTAAAATTGGGTCAAGTGTTGAGAATTGCTCAGCACTTTCAGTAGTGATTTTCCAAAGCAGTAGAGATTGGGGGTGGCAGTGCTGGGTGTAATCAAGGCAGGTTTTCTCTCAGGGGTGGAGTCTCTCATTTCTATCCTTTCAACTTGACTTACAAAAGAGTTGCTCCACATGTGATCTCAGTGGTGGGAGTAGGCACAGTTCTCCTTTTGCCTGTCTTCACCGGAGGGTCTCAGGGGCATGGCCCTGGTGGTCCACATGGCAGGCTTTGGGGTGTTAAGAATGTCAGGAGAGTGAGCCAGCCATGGGGGTACCAGCTATGCCTTCGTTCATCTAGCGGCTTGCAAACATTATTATGATAGATACCCTGGCCAAGAAAAGAAGAAAAAGCCTTTCTGCCTGGGGCCCCTCTCTCCACTCTGAGGAGTCTGCTGCTGCTTGTGCAAGCACCACTCTGTTTCTCCTCCCATCCTGCTGCTCTGCTGCTGAGAGGAAGAGGGAGCTGCCCAGCGGCCTCACACTGTATGTACCCTCTGCTGGTGAGTTCCCAGAACCCAGCATCCTGCAGGGCTGCCACTGCTCTGCCAGAGAGATGGAGCAGCTCCTGGGTCCTCCATGATTAGGATATGTCAGGGTTGTCAGGGCAACTGTTAACGGCAACATTATCATATTTCCCCCTCTCTGCTGTGTGCTGGATATTCTACCGTGTGGTAGCAAGAAGAAGATTGGGAAAAGGTGCTGCTGCAGGAAGGAAAAGCTGGGATCTAATTGAACAGGTTAGGCAGTGGAGGGAGGCATCTGACCCTGAGTGCCTTTACTAGGACTTTTCTGGAAGGGAGGCGTGTGTGTGTGTGTGTGTGTGTGTGTGTGTGTGTGTGTATTCGAGAGAGTGTGTGCGTGCAAGAGAGTGTGAGAGTGTGTATGTGTGCGCGTATGCATGCGTGCCTGCACTCGCCAGCGCGTGTGCCTGTTGGGGAGTGAGTGGGAGGGGGTTGGGAGGAGAGGTGGGGGGGCTGCTGCTAGGTGAGGGGGACTGCAGGACTTCAGTTGCCAAGTGGCTGGTAGTATCTGTCAGCTGTTTGCAAACTGTTTACCCATAGGGGATCTATTACAAGTGCTCAAATGAACCGGCAGCTTAGGAGCTAGCAGCTTCCTGGGAGCTGCAATTACATAAGCATATATTTTTAATATAATAATAATTAAAAGACAAGTAGCAGCGGTATGCCTGGATCAGCTACAGCTATCCGACAAGACAGACTGAAGAAGACCAATGCAAGGCCAATTCCCCTTGGTTTATTCACCATTAATGAGGAAGATGAACAGCAAAAGAATGGAAATTCTGGAAGACAGAAAGGTATGCTTGAGTGCTGCCCTTTGGTCAGCTGGATCCAGCCCTTGTTTCCCACATTGCCTGCAGCACATTCACAGACTGTGCCCGTAGTGCATGCTGTGGGGAGTGCCCCTGACCTGGTGCGGTTTGTTTGCCGGTAGTGTTTACAGGCTCTCTGTGTATTGAATGGGGAACAGGTTTTGAAGATTTCAGATCAGTTGCCCTTTTTGACTCAAGCTACTTTCTTGGCCTGGGGATCTTTAATTTTCCCTTTTCCCCTGCTCATTTAAACGGTAACACTCATGAGGAGGAGGAAATAGGAGTTATCAAGGTTTACACGAACATCTCTCCACCTTCCTTAGGTGCATCAGATAATTTCTGTTTCCTTTAATCAAGTGAGTTTTTCCTTAAGAGTTTTGAGTTAAAGTAACCTAAGAGTGCAGCCTTTCCATAGCCAGAGGGTCAGGATGTCACTTCCTTTTCTATATTGAAATGCTGAGACTAAAGAGGAGGAAACCAAACACTCAGGCTAATATAGAGGGCAAAGCTGGGGAGTGTGGAGGGGACCGCGAGACTCCACAACTTCTGGTGCTAAGTCTGTCAGGTGTGTGCTGGGTATGGAAAGGGAAGCCTTGTGGTGTTCTTCCGTCCTGGTGAAGTGAGGCAGCAGCATGCTGGGCTTTTCGAGTCCCGTACACTGCATCTTCAGTACTGTCTCACAGTCACCCTCCCAGAGCTGTAATCAGCAGAGACGGCAGCGTCTTGCATCCTTGAAGGGCTTTATTAAGGCTTGCATTTTAAGTTTTCCAGCATCATAAATCTTGCCACCCTCTTCCCAAAAATACATAAGCTGATGTTTCTCTTAAGCGGATGGGTTATGAATTTTGTTGTTTTTATGTGCCGATTAAATTTTAGCTTACCTTCGAAATTACATTGTCACTGAGATAGCAAATTTTGCTCATTGTGGTACAGAGAGGTAGCATGGCAAAGTAGCAAGCACATATTTAAGCAGTGATAGAAAGAATGTTTAAATAGAATCTGGTATCTGAGGCCTACTTGTTTTCTTTCTCCTGGTTCTTGAATGAATCTTACTGTGCCTTTATTAAATATAATTGAAACTATCTAAATTGTATTTTCATTTTATTTTTAAAAGACTGATTCAGAAAAGAAAAGGGAAGTTCTAATAAGTAGAGTCTTACTACTGTAGTAGGATTTTTATTTATTATTAGACATGACTTCTATCTGAAGATCAAATGACCTCAGAAATCTAATGATGCTATGAATGGAAGGTGACTTATGTGATTCTTTTATTTGCCCATGATTAGAGTGTGCTGCTCTTGGTGAAAACTCAGTACTTTAAATTGTCAGTAGCAAATCATTTGGTCTCAGAAAAGTTGATAACTTTTAAAATTAATGTGGAGTCGTTGAATTGTTTCCATAGAGTGAAAATTCTTGATTTGCGGCACTTTGCTTGGGTGTCCTAAAATAGTAATAGAGGAGAGTCATCCATTTTGTTCTTAATAATTTTCTTGAATTCCTTTTCCTGTCACCTGGTTTTTTGTTTGTTTGTTTATTTCTTTTGTTCTCAGTTGCCTTTTAGTTTTTATTTAAAGGAAAAGAAGGAGAAGATGCTTCTAAAGGTCTATTTTTGGCAATTTATGTAGCTTGTTGGATAAGAGAGACAGACTTAAACAAGGAGTTTCTGATCCCTACCATTTTTCTCTTTCCATCCCTATCAATAAAGTAGGCAGATAAACAACCCTGGGTTATCTTTTTTTATGCATGATGAATAAAACTATTGGCTTTGACTCTGAAGCTCTCACCAGGCCTATCTGAGCAACAGGAATGTTTACTTTCTACTTTGCCTTTGTTCAGTAGAAAATGATGGAAATGTTCTATGTTTGCACTATCCAGTACAGTAGCCATTGGCCTCATGTGGCAACAGAGCACTTGAAATATGGCTAGTACAACTGAGAAACTGATTTTTTAATTTTAGTTCATTTAAATTTAACCACATGTGGCTACCTTATTGGACAACACAGTTCTGGTGTGTAGCGCTGTGACCTTCTAAACTTGCATCCTCTCAGTTTATCCTATGGCTTCTTGGTGTGGGATGTGGCAGATCTTAAAATGGCTATTATGAAGCCATTAAGAAGGGCATCGTGGGACAGCCAGCCTCTGTCTTCACCGTGAGGGAGCATGGTAATTAGGATTTATAGACAATTTCATTTTTCCTTTTCCAATTACATATTATCGACCTGTTCTGAATATTATTCTTATTAGTCATTAGTTCCCTGTACCATCTTTTGCAACTTTTAAGGGATTCTTTTTTTTTTTTTTTTTTTTTTTTGAGGCAGAGCCTCAAGCTTTCACCCTGGGTAGGGTGCCATGGCATCATAGCTCACAGCAACCTCCAATTCCTGGGCTTAAGCAATTCTCTTGCCTCAGCCTCCCAAGTAGCTAGGACTACAGGTGCCTGCCACAACACCTGGCTATTTTTTGGTTGCAGCCATCATTGTTGTTTGGCAGGCCTAGGGCTGGATTCGAACCCACCAGCTCAGATGTATGTGACTAGTGCCTTAGCTGCTTGAGCCACAGGCGCCAAGCCACTTTTAAGGCATTCTTAATTTCTAAGTTATATTTCAAAGGATCACAGCAAGATGACATGCAAGTTAGCTTTTATGTGTGACTATTATGATAAGCAATCAGTCTTTTTTTTTTTTCCTATTTATTCCATTGCCTGATTGGCCAACCATGTCTAGATCTATTGTCCAAACTGGGTTTTCATGCTTAATATCTTTTTTCTATCATTAGTAATAAAGAAACTTGCCATCTAAATTTAATGTGCTGAAGGGGAGCTTCTGTTCAGATCCTGGGTTAATGAGGAGTATACTATCTTTTCAGGTACTCATACTGTTGAGTAACCATCATAATGAACTCAATAAGAATGAACGTGGTGATTACCATCTGGACTCCCAAATGGTGGCTTCAGAGTTATCTGAAGTTAAACAATGGAGTGACAATCGTTTGTTTAGATGGTAGACTAGATTAATCCTTGAAGGGGTGATTACTCTCAGTGTAATCAGTAGGGATGTAATGCTTTGCATGCCTCACTGTTATTAACATATAATTGAAATAGTCATTGGGTGTGAGCTGGGTTTATGCTGTTGCTCTCATACCTTAGAACCTCAAACATCCCTGTAATGCTGACATCAGGACTGGCTTAAGAGGGATTGTTTGGGTACTGCAGGTTTCAAGGCTAACTTGCCTTGTGGTGAATTTTGCTGAGCATAGTGTGATTATTAAGAAATAAGGCATTTTCTCCCTAAACCAGTGGTTACCAATCTGTGGGTTGCGACCCACAGGAACTGTATTAAAGGGGCGTGGCATTAGGAAGGTTGAGAACCACTGCCCTAAACCAACATTTCTTAAATGCTCATTATATGGTAGTTTACTGTTTTGGGTATTGAGGAAGCAATGCAAAAATAATTGACATGCTTTCTGTTCTCAGAAGGGTTAACCGTCTAGTGGAGGAAGACAAGTATGTACCAATAATGCAAGTATATAAATTAAAATCAGGGGAACAAGAAAGAGGATGGAAATAATACAAATATTAAATATGTGCCAGCGTTTTGGTGGAGGGAGGGTAATGGGTGGGGCCACATCTATGGTGCATCTTAGAATGGGTACAGGTGATTGCACTAATGTACACAGCTATGATTTAACAATAAAAAAAAAATTAAAATAAATAAGTAAATATGTGCCAGCTATGACATTCTTAGTCTCAGGATTCCAGTCTGGAACAGAGGGCTTAAGTCTGCCATACTGTCCCAACCCAAATGTCAGAATGAGATTGGAAACTTTTTATTTTTGAGACAGTGTTAACTCTGCTGCCCAGGCTGAGTGCCATGGAGTCACCCTGGCTCACTGTCCCCAGTCAAACTCCTGGGCTCAAGTGATCCTCCTGACTCAGCCTCCTGAGTTATTTTGGCGTTTTCAGTAGAGACGAGGTCTCACTCTTAGGCTAACCTCGAACTCCTGAGCTCCAGCAATCCTCCTGCCTCAGCCTCCTAAGTTACTGGAACTACACCACACCTGGCCTGTTTTGTGTTTTATATAAAACCTGACTGATACTCAGCCTAGTACTACATTTACTCATGAGTCTTAACTCCAAATGACTTGATTTTATCATAATTATCACTGCCTTCAAGAGATGAGAGACGCCCATCAGCCCTAGTGTTGCTGCTGAGACCTCTTTCCAGGGGGAAGATGTGCACACATCGAGTGCCTTTGAATACTTCCCAGTGTTATTGTTTCACCTGAAACAGGTCTCAACTGTGAGTCCTCTAGCCATATTAAAGCTATAGGTGTGCCTTTTTTTTTTTTTTTTTTTTTAAATGTGTCAACCTTTAGAAACTGAGGGAGTTTTCATAATAATCTGCATCTCAGCTTCCCTTCATAAATCAAAAGACGTTACTACCCTTGGCCTGTGTTTCTCATGGCAGCGTCTAGCTGGACCTAAGCAGCAGCTGCCACCGTGAGTGGGTCCTGCCTTTCCCAGCCTGCCTCAGTTACAAACGATACCCTAGTCATCAGCTTTCATGACCCCTAACTGCAGGAATGAGCCCCAGCCCCTTAATGTGGCAGATCACTTTCCATCTGGTCCTTTTCTCCCTCTCCACCTTCTGTACTGCCACTCTTTGAAATCCATGCCTTTTTCTGCTTCTGTGTCCTGCTGTACTGTTTGTCCACTTTCTTTCCCTTTCATATGGGTATCTCTGACTCTTCCTTTAGAGTCAGATCAGAGGTCATCTCCAGACTCACTTTGGATGCCACCTGTAGGAAACCTCTCTCATCCTGGCCTCTCTGTCTCTGGCACGCAAGGACAGCTCTCACAGTGCCCCTTGGGCATCCCAAGTCCTGTATGTCCTTCAGGTCTGACAGACATCTCAGTGTAATGAAATTATCCACGCTCACATTCTTTTTTTTTTTTTTTTTGCAGTTTTTGGCCAGGGGTGAGTTTGAACCCACCACCTCCGGCATATGGGGCCGGCACCCTACTCCACTGAGCCACAGGCACCACCCCACACTCACATTCTTGCCCTTCTCCAGACTGCAAGCTTTGTAAGGGTGGGATTCCTGCTTTTTATGTCCTGTACCTGGCATAAGTACATGGACGGTTACTGAATGAAGATAAACTTAACATCTAAAAGTATCTTTCACAGGCTCTGAAGGTTTTTCTAACATAGAAATTCTAAGAAATGTTGATAATCATTAGAAGTGTCCTTCCCAAGGAACGACTTTGAAAGGGACAATACTGCGCTTGAATATGTCTGATTTATTAATCCTATTACTCTCTGCCATACTGCATTTATCTAATAGTGTGTCAGGGATTCTACTCTTTGTTTTTTATCATACTGTTTATCGTTTTTTTGATGGAAAAAGTAGAAATTTATAAGGTAGTATTAATTGACTACTTTGTTAATATGAAGGTTAATAATGCTTTCAGCTTTTTTTAGCTAATTACTAATCTGTAAAGAAATACAAATTCTGTTTGAAATGAGGATTACAGTAGTTCTGAGAAGCCCTCTCTACCCCCACCCCCACCCCCCACCATTTTGTTAAAATGTGTACTTATGGAGCCTGTAGTTGACTTTTTTTTTTTTTTTTGGGGGGGGGGGCTTATACACTATAAAGGTAGAATTTCTGCCACTTAAGGTTTCCAAATGAAATATAATCTGGCATTTACCATTTATATTCTTACTGGATAGGTGATGATCCAGCAACTGTACTGTCCTCTAAGCAATGTCTTTTTGTTTTTAAAGAGGACTCTTATGTCAAGAAGCAGGAATACTGCTGTAGAGTCATTCTCATACATTTGTTTCTTTTCGTCTTTTGTTCTGTAGGACTTGCACCATTGTCTATTCTCAGTGTCTCTACCCGTGCCTTTTAGGGCTGGGCAAAGGTTTTAGCAGTAATATTTAACAACTAGGGAGGCAAAAATATATTTTAGAAGAATAATATCAGAGATCCCCATTAGGAGAAGGAAATCTTGAAGTCAAACTAATTAGCATAACTTTTGTTTACTAAGAGACCTTAAATAGAAATATTTTGAATAAAATACCATATAAAAAGAAAAATAATAGGAGATGCCAGGAACGAGCATCACACCATGTAATGTATGGCTTGTAGTCATTGGATTCTTTTAAAATATTTGTTGAGTAAATGAATACAATTATCTCCCAGGCATTTTGTGTTTACATAAGTAAAAATTACCATCTATATCACTGTATAAGAAACATTCTTTAACCTGCACATAAGCAAAATTTTGTACTATATAAAAAGGAATTTGCTTGCCATAGGAAACTAAAAAGCTTAAAAATTCTGTGCCTGTTTCAAGAGCTATAATTGATGGAGCTTAAAGAGCTGACTGCTCCAATCTATAGGAACCAAACACAGTTGAGTCTTGCTTATAACCTCTCAGCTGATAACTCTTAGAGTTTACTTATCAGTAGGTTCAAATTGATTTTGAATTGAGTATCCATTTTCATTAACATCATTATTTTTCAACGAGCAACTTTAAATTTAATTCATTGTTACAAAAATTTTCTAGGTGACTCACAGTCACCTTAATCATATTTTTCATTTAGCAGAAACTATAATAATATAATAACCTTAACTGCCGTTCAGGTGATTTTATTCACAAAGGTGATATTATTCAGAGAGTCCATCTTAATTCTAAGATCTTCTAGACATGTTAAGAAGAGGTCACTTTAGCCAGGTATTGTGGTAGGCACCTGTAGGCCCAGCTACTTGGGAGGCTGAGGCAAGAGGATTGCTTAAACCCAAGAGTTTGAAGTTGCTGTGAGCTGTGATGCCACAGTACTCTACCGAGGGGGAGACTGAGACTCTGTCTCAAAAATTTTGTCCAGATTTCAAAGAATTTATAATCTCAGGTCCAATGGGAATGAAGTTTAGGAGTACTGGCCAAGGAAAATGTTTGCAGTTTTGATCTTAAATACATATGGTTTGGTGGGGGGGTGGGGTGGTGGTGGTGGTGGAAGCAGCTGGAGTCATCCTAAGTGTTAACATACAGGAGTAATACAGTAGTAACAAAATATTAAAATAGCAGGATTCAGTAGAACCTGTCATCATAAAATTGTTACTGGAAACAACAGTATGGAGGCTGGTGCCACCTCTGTACTCCCAGTGGGATTACTTTCAAGGTCAGTGCGTTATCCAGAGGTGACTTAGAGTTGGGGTAGGGGATTGGAATCTCTTGTCAGGCCCTTTTAAAAAAACTCCCAAAATAATGTAACTGAAAATCTAAGTAAAAATGCAACTTTAAGAGAAGTTTCCCCCTTATAAAAAACTGTCACCTCTGAGATCCCATATATAACTATAGAAATTCAGGACCTGCTACTATTAGAGATATCAGTTTACATGGTAGGAAAAGGTTCACTAGTAGTGAGGGGTCACAGGTCTAGTTTGCCACAGGTATTAGAATCCAGGCCATATTTGCTGTGAAAGACTATGTAATGTGTTAGAAAAAAATGCTGCACGTGGAAATAAAGCAAAGAGGTGACCAACACTAGAGAATAGATAATAAATATTTGGTAATGAATATTTTGTAAATAAAGGTACATTTAGCTACAATCTCCCATTTTCCCTATGTATGGTGACTTTAAGGACAGCTTCGGGACATCTGTATTTAACTTTTCTAAGCCTCAGCTTTGAATCTGTGAAATAAAATGAATAAAATTGTGCTCATAGGTGGTGGTGAGGATTAAACTAAGCACCTGGAACACTCTGAAAAATAATTGGAGCTCTTTAAGTGACATTTACAATATTTTGTAACCAAACATATAGTATCCAACATTTTCTGGTAACTTCTACTGACATGTTCTGTTGAGGGAATGGTCTGGTGGAAAGACCATCCTACTTATCTATTCTTGTACCTTAATCAGCCTCTTTATTGTAGAGATATTTTTCCTAATCTAATTATCTGCCTTCACTTGCTTGTGATTGAAAATTTCTGGGAGGGCTGCCTCTTTTTCTTGGGCCTTTTTAGTCACTTCTGTGCAACAGTAAGATTGACTGGATCCTTATTCACTATCAGTTTATGTGGACTAAAAGTACTAGCTGTCCGGGAGATTGCTCATGCAATCCGCAGTAATTTTGTTGTGTTAAATAAAGGAAACAAATCACCATTGTATCAGATTGCCTCACTGTTATTTCACATATGATTAAATAGTAGATGCTTAACACACGTTAAATGTTTGATAGATAGAATTCTGTTCCCCACACTCCACACATCCTGCTGGTCTCATGTGAATGATAGTGGCCCGTCAGCATCCTCCTTGCTTCATGCTGTCCCTATATCCATGTACCCAGAAATCAAAAAGCAAAGTAAATGTTCTAGATGCCATTAACCTTCATGACTCATTGTAGGAGGCCAGAACATCAGTGTTAACAGGAGCTTGGAAGAAGGTCCAGCCCTCATGGATGACTTTAAGGGGTTTAAGACTTCCACAGAGGAAGTAATTACAGACCTGGTGGTAAGAACAAGAGAACTAGAATTGGAAATGGAGTCTGACAACTAAGAGTATATTACAAATGTTGTACCAAAAAAATAAGTGAGGTGATGGTTATGTTAGTTTGATTTAAGCATTCCACATTATATATCAAATCATCATATTGTTCCCCATAAATGTATACAGTTATGCTTTTATAAAAATTAAGAAAAAAAAAGTGGAGTCTAAAGATGTGACTGAATTGCTACAATCTCATGATAAAACTTGGACAAACGAGGAGTTGCTTCTTACGAATAAGGAAAGAAAGTGGTTTCTTGAGTTGGAATCTACTCCTGGTGAAGATGCTATGAACATAGTTGAAATGACAAATAATTTCAAATGTTATATTAACTTAATTGATAAAATATCAGCAGGAAGACTGACTCCCATTTTGAAAGTTCTACGGTGGGTGAAATGCCATCAAACAGTATCCTGTGCTACAGAGAAGTCTTATATGAAAGGAAGAGTCCATTGATGCGTGAAACTTTATTGCTGTCTTATTTTAAGAAATTGCCACAGGCACCCCAGCCTTCAGCAACAACCACCCTGATCAGTCTGCAGACATCAATATGGAGCCTAAATCCTCCAGCAACAAAGATTATGAGTCACTGAAGGCTCACATGATCATCAGCACTTTTTAGAAATCAAATGTTTTTCTAATGAAGGTATCATGTTGTGTGCATAATGCTATTGCAAACTTAATAGACTACACTGTGGCATAAACAATTTTTTTTTTTTTAAGAGACAGAGTCTCACTTTACCTTCCTTGGTAGAGTGCCATGACGTCACACGGCTCACAGCAACCTCCAGCTTTTGGGCTTATGCGATTCTCTTGAATCAGCCTCCCGAGCAGCTGGGACTATAGGTGCCTGCCACAATACCCAGCTATTTTGTTGTTATTGTTGTTGGTGTTGCAGGTTGGCCAGGGCTGGGTTTGAACCCGCCACCCTTAGTAGATGGGGCTGGCGCCCTACTCACTGAGCCACAGGCATCGCCCGGCATAAACAATTTTTATATGCACCCAGAAACCAAAAAAATGTGTGTGCCTCGCTTTATTGCTATGTTCACTCTTTCATAGTGGTCTGGAACTGAACCTGCAGTATCTCCACAGTATGCCAGTGTATAATAGAGGCTCCCTAATACAGTAGCACCTCAATAGGTGACCGCTTCCTTAAGTTGACCTAATTTTCATAGACCTGATGATGTGCACCACTTGTACGTGTATATGTATGGTAGGCCTAGTACCTTATGTTGACCACCTCCATGTGTTGGCCAGTTTGTTACAGTCCCTTGAATAGTCAATTTACAGACGTCCTACTGTATTTATTACGTGAACAGGTATCAGAGCTTTGATAAAAAATTGACAAGAATACATCCAACACTTTTACATTCATAATTAATAGTCTTAGAAACTTTGGTGTTTAGTTTTTCAGTTGAAACATTCTATTTTTCCACTTAGCTGTTCTGTAAAACATGAGAAAAATGATTTCTGTGTGCTAATTTAAGACTTTTAGTCCATATGTGCTAAGTCAGGAACAGAAACCCAAGTCTAGTTTGTCACAAGGTGACTGATGAGAGATAGCACCGTGGCACTGGTGGCCCGAGAGTGAGAGAGCACAGCTGGGGAGACTGGCTGTCCAGGCTTCTGAACGTTCCAGGGCTCAGGACTTTGTTATGAATCTGGCAAAGGTCTGAAAAAACCAGATTGATCATTATCCTACCAGGTAGTAATGACAGTGACATTTGTCCTAAAGGCCTTTGCCCACTATCTTTCACGCAGAGATGACTTGTTTTCAGCTAGGATGTTGTGGCTTAGAGGCTCTGCAATGGCTTACTTTGGATCAAATTTCAGTACTAGACCATTCCAGAAGCACCTCTACTATCATCTTTCCTTGAACTACTGGAAGTCATTATGTTCATTTTCAGTTTGTGGCATATCCTTACTGTGGCCATGTTTGAAGTACTTACATATTAGCATTTACTTTCTTTTTGAACAACTGACATTCACTATAGTGACTAGAAAGTGTTAGTTGTAAGCCAGGATGAAATTACCATATATACTCGAGTATAAGCCGAGTTTTTCCCGGCACAAAATTTTTGCCGAAAAACCCGAACTCGGCACAAATTTTGTGCCCGGGAAAAACTCGGCTTATACTCAAGTATATACGGTACATAAGAAACAAATCCTCAGTGGTTTAAAGTCCTCCTGAGTTACTGACCAGCAGTGTTCCCTGCTCCTTCCTGCCCCTCTGTAGGTTAGGAAATGTCATGGAATGAGAACCAAAGCTGCTAATTTAGCAAAGCCCAGTGTGTACCTGGTTGCCTCCATCTGGTCCCCTACCCCTTCCTATGTGTCTCGGGAAGCCGCCCTCACAGATTTCCTTCTGTGCTGCTGCTTTATAATAATGCTGCTCTACATCAGCATTTTTTTTTTTTTTCTTTTTAAGGCCCAGAAAAACAGGTTCTTTGTGGGTAGGCAGTTCCTGGTGCACACCTTTCAGCAGGCAGTATAAAGATGCAAAGGGAAGGGAGGGGGGAGGATGGGCGGAGGGAGAGTGATTGGTAGCATTACATCTGTGTTGCATCTTACAAGGGTACATGCGAAACTTAGTAAATGTAGAATATAAATGTCTTAACACAATAACTAAGAAAATGCCAGGAAGGCAACGTTAACCAGTGTGATGAAAATATGTCAGTCTATAAAACCAGTGTATGGTGTCCCATGATCGCATTAATGTACACAGCTATGATTTAATTAAAAAAAGAAAAAAAAAAGGCATTGGGAAGAATTTCATGAGGTTAAAGGTCATCACATTGCTGAAAATGGATAAATGAGACGTTGTTCATGGCTTCTGGAATATTCCAATGGGTCTTTTCAGGTGCTTTGGGTGCCCTTATTGTATTTCATAGGGAATACATTTAACCATAGCCAGTTTACCCAACAGATGAACAGCATATAATGGACATATATCCCATCAGCCACATAGAAGTGGTTTAACTGAAAACTGGAATGGGCAGTTAAAACATTCATTCTGAAAGAGAATGCTGAGCATGTTAATGATGAGAAGAGCTCAACAGGCTCCTGCGTCATCTAAATAGGAGGGCATGGAGAGAAACAGCTTTAAGTAAGATTTCTGTGCCCTGGGACTAAGGCATTGGGAAATAATGCTATGACAGAAATCTTTGTCTCTTCTACCATACAAGCTTTTCTTTTTGGTTATTAAATGAAGAGGTTTAGATGAAGGTTGCATTTGCCCATGTTCCAGGAGAAGGGAGCTGCCTGCTCAGCATACTACATTCCTTTGAGCCTTAATTATATGTATTCCTGAGGCCACTCCAGAGTAGGGAGGCACTTCACTGGATCTGACCTCTCTCAGACTGAGTGTTGCCTTATTACCTGGAGGGAAAGAGGACTTGTCATCTATTTCCTCTGCAGATCTCCTGTCCATTGCTAAGAATAGGAAAAGGACCTGGCGAGACTCTATGGTTACCCAAAGGGAAGAAAAAGCCATGTAGGACATTGTGCTGTGCACCAACTCTGGGAAAGGGTCTGGATCGCCATCAGGAAGGGCTCTGTGCTGCTCGTTATTGCTCTTATGCTCTAAGGAAAACTCCTGGGTGTTTTAAAAGCCCCAGCCAGATACGTCCACCTACTTATATACTATAGTAGGAGGTCACCAGGACATGTGATCCTTATTGTTCCCTTACAGCATGTGTACCAGGAATTTAAAAGGAGCTAGCATTTCTTGCAGTGTAGTTACGGGTACTGAGCAGAGAAGAGACTAACCCTATGCCCCTCCTATATTATAAATAGTTGAGCTTTACATTGATATGGGGCCAATAAAATTGTATTCCTTCATAGTTGGGGTATGATTAGGCCCCCAGGCCAGAAAGAAAATCCTGATTTTATTGAACATTCTATTGACTATTCTTGTCATTGAAAATGTTTGGCATAAGGGTAAGGGATGGTTCTGCTGGGAAGGATTGGGAAATTAAATTGTAATAAAAACAAACGTTTGGTATGTTAAAAAATAAAAAAATAAAGATGCAAAGTGCCAACTGAGACCTTAGTGTTCAAAACCTCAGCACTCTGGCTTTTCATGCTGGACTCGGGGAGTCAGCATGAAATTTTATGAATTTGCTGCCTCTGATTCTGTGACACTACAGTAGTATATCCTTTTCCTACTTCTTACACGGTGGTGTACATTATCCTATAGCTTCCCTCACTCATCTAGTTGTTTAGAATACTATGACACTAGTGTTAGTGTGAATTATGAGTGGAACTCCGTACTAGCCTCCTTTATCAACACTTCTAATCATCAATTAACTTTACACACTTTGTTAAGGTTCAATGGCATACACATCTACTTTGATGCTACGTGGCCTTCACTTGAACTTCATTCAGCCAGCCAGCTGTCTAAGTCTATGTTGGCACTTGTTTCCACTCCACTATCATATCAAACTCAGAAATTGTCCTAGGCATCCATAGGCTTTGGATTCAACAAATACTATTTCTGTGCCTACCCGTGCTAGACAATGTATTAGATGTTTCCATATACAGAGTTCCCCTCTTACATGAGAGAGAGATGTTCCAAGACCTCGGTGGCCTGGAACCTCAGATAGTATTGAACCCTATGTGTATGCACCATGTTTTTTTCCTGAATGTACATACCTATGATAAAGTTTAATTTATAAATCAGACACAGATTAACAGCATTTATAAAATAGATTGATTATAGCACCACATTGTGATAAAAGTTTTGAGTCTCAGAAAAAGTCTCACCTTTTTCTGACCACAGTGAATGCTTACAAGTAACTGAAACTGCAGAAAGTGAACTGCAGATGGGGGGAGCGTACTGTGTGTGAGCTCATCCTTCTACCCGCACGAAGCCTTACCCCTTCTGAACCCTTTATCCTCTGCATGCCTCCCAGGCTCCTGAACCTTCTGTGCTGTCACAGTTAAGTCTTTCTTCCAACTCACTTGTCTTTTTTTAAGCCTGGAAGTCATGGCTAACCACTCCAGTGATGCACTTGCAGTGATGCTTGGGTGTTCCTTGCAGGCTCTGAGAAACCCCCAGTAGCCTTTTGTTTCTTCTTCAGGGCTGTTGAATATTGCTCTGAGAGTCCAGAAAACAACCTGCTTGGATCTGTGCCATTTTCTTGTTCTCTCACATGACCAAGCCAGTCACTGGAGTCAAATTACACCACCTTGTCCACTGTACCTGTTAACACTGAACATTTCTGCCACTTTGGTGTCAACATCGAGGATGTCTTAAATTAGCTTCTAAATCATAATTTATTCTCTTGACTAAAGGGAGAAAGTATGTGGAAAGATATACAGCCTCTATTATTCTAATTAAAGTCCAACAGGAAACTAAAGAGGGAGGAACTTTTGTTTTCATTTGATGTGATTTTGAAGAAGGAAGCAGGTACTATTTAAAAGTGCTCTTGGACAGTGACATTGGATTTCACAAAATCCTGAGATACTACAGTAGTAATTGCAGTTGTGTAGTCGTTTTATCTTCAAACTTTATTGTGATATTTTTAGTGTGAACGTTAAAACAAAAGATAAATAAATAAGAAAGCCATCCTGAGTTACAGCTTGATGAGTCTACAGCATTTGGCATTCATTATCTGTTCCTCCCCTAGGGCTTCTGACTTAGAGTTCATGCGACTCAGACGTTGACTCAAAGAACAACAGACATTCCTATATGAAGCCATAGCAGGTGTACCAGGTCAACACAAAACTTAGGATAATTGAGGTCACAGAAAGCCTTGGTGCCCAAATTCAGGATGTTTTCATTTCTGTAAATTAACAGTTGAAGAAAATAATTTCCTCATCCTGATGCAGTTCTTACAATGACAGCAATTCTTTAGGACTTTTAACGATGTGAAGTCTTTGATACTGTGATCCCTGATAAAAGCCAAAGTTTCTAGCTAGTAAAATGGGCAATCAGGTTTTAGCATCCTATGAGTATCTTTGACATTTTAAATTGGGGATGTATGTCATAGAATATGCTGAACTGAAGGTGCTTGCAGTGTGAGCGTCGTGTCCTGTTCTCTTGGAGGCAGTGTGGTGAAGGAATTAAAACTTGGACTCTGAACAGTTTTGCCACCTCCTAAATGTATGCTTCAGGCAATGTGCTAAATATTTCTGCGCCTCACTTGTGTCACACATAAATCAGATATAATAGTGTCACTTATCTCATAGGGTTATTAAGGATTAGGTGGAACAGTTTGGACAATGTGCTTGTAATTGTACCTGGCACTAATCAGGCAGGCTGTAAATGGTAGCAAATGTTACTTGGAAACATTTCTTAACTTTATTAGAATTTCTACTAAGACCTCTAATTTGGGAGCGTTAAAACACGTTAAAAGAAATTTCTACCTGGTCTGTGAGAAATTTAAAGAAGTATCATAGTTCCAGGTGAAGTACCTTACCTTCTTCTTCCTGTCGGTCCTTCTCCTCTCCCTCTGGATCTTCTTCTGCTTTGCTTCCAGGGCTTTACACAGAGCTGTGAGATGCAGAGACCCCTGGGGTGCACAGTGAGATTGACCCAAAAATACTGTATGTTTAAACTGAAAACACTCCCACTCCTCTAATTTTTGTGCAGGGGGGTGTGTGTGTGTGTTGGGGGCTGGGGGGTACTTCTCTTAGCTCTCTCAAACCTCATTCCTTTTCAGAGTGAGAGATTTATTCCTGTATTCTTTGTCAGTGAAGGAAACTCCTCCATTAAAAGGGGATCTGGTGACCCACCTCAGTTAGTCTGCACTGGATCCAGTGTCTACCTGGTCCCACTCCCACGGGACTGGGAGCAGCAGGCACCTCCTGCCAAAGAGTCTCTTACTGTTTCAAGACATTTCTGAAAGCTTATAAACATTAAAATATTATGAGTTCCCCACAGTTGTGGATTCAGTTCTCTAAAAACTAATACCAGTGCTTTTTTCTCCCTGCATTTCTCTTCCCCTCTCTGCAGGTAAAGTTTTATTGATTCTAGTCATTTCATCTCTTCTTTCCCCACAATAATAATTACGCATGTCTTTAAGTAAGATTAACTTCCCACAAGTTTTCTCTGATTACCACAGTAATCTTGTATATATTCAATTCTCCCTGTTTGTTCAACTATATTTATTTATACACAGTATATTAGTGGCAAGATGTGTTGTTGAATTGAGGTGGTTCTGTTTAAGAAAGGTTTTCTGGGAAAACCTAAAATTGGTGATTTACTCTTAAGAATTTTCTTTAACATAACACTAAATAAATAGTAAGACAAAGACATTTTCTTTGTTGTGTTGATTCCATGAAAAATAAAGAAATTTCTTAATGCTTAAATACACTATTAAATCCTCTTTAGTAATCATTTTGGTTTTGTTACATAAGCACATTATAAAAGGTAGAGTGAAGGAAAAAGCAATTATATTAAGATACTATTCATAGGCAATATTCTAACAACAGTTTTTACCATAGTGGAAAAGATACTGTGGTTACATGCACTGTGTTTATAATTGCTTATTTTCCTTCTCACCAGTTATCAATCTTATATATGAATTATTAGATTTTATTTTCTAAAAATAAAGGTAATTTTTCTTCTACTTTTGACTTTTTATAACTTGAAAATAATCTCAGATCCTAGTGATGGTATAACTATAGCACATATTTTCATTGGAACTTGTTATCATTGACAGTTACTTTTGTAATAGTTTTGTGAGGCAAACAGCACTTTTATATCAGACACAAAAATGAGGACACTAAAGTGTTTGAATTGTGATGTATAACTGAGTTCTTAAAACAGTGCTTGGGAAGACACTACTTTATGGCTTGAAAACCCAACTAATTTTCACTTTACACATTGTTGTAAGATAACTTTCTCATAACTTTCTCAGTTCACTATTTTATCATTTATTTTGATTTTTAAAGGGGAGTTATAATTCATAATATTTACAAAATTATTAGTTTAGGCTCGGCGCCTGTAGCTCAAGCGGCTAAGGCGCCAGCCACATACACCAGAGCTGGCGGGTTCGAATCTAGCCAGGGCCTGCCAAACAACAGTGACAACACAACCAAAAAATAGCTGGGCATTGTGGTGGGCACCTATAGTCCCAGCTACTTAGTAGGCTGAGGCAAGAGAATTGCTTAAGCCCAGGAGTTGGAGGTTTCTGTGAGCTGTGATGCTATGGCACTCTACCCAGGGCGATAGCTTGAGGCTCTGTCTAAAAAAAAAAAAAGAAAAAAAGAAAGAAAATTATTAATTTAAGAAACATAAAAAGCAGAGAGCTAACATAATACCTATATATGCAGTTCCAAGACCTTTTAAACATTTTAAGTAAAAACCCCTGTTGCACATTTCAGTTTAGCTAAAGGAGAATAATTCAAATGTTTCTAGCATAAAAACAAGACAAATATTTAAGGCGATAGCTATCTCAAGTACACTTATTTAATCTTTATAAATTATATGAGTGTGTTAAATTATCACAATAAAAGATATATTTATGAGAAATATAAGTAAAATATGATGGCTAATGCCATAGTTTCCTTGCTGTGTGTCCTTCCATGGCCTCGTCTCCTTCCCTGCCTCTCTTTCCAGGAATATAATATGTACCCAGAGGGTCTATTTCTGTACTTTCACTGCATGCATATATCCATGATAATATAACATTAGGGCGTTAAAATTGTCATAAATTATGTCATATTTATATCTCAGTTTGCATCTTATACTCCCTCAACTCAAGTTTTAAAGTACCCATCCAAAGTGATAAATATATAGTTTCACTGCTGCCTAGAGTTCTATAGCGTTACCTTACCACAAATTACTTCTCCTCAACTGATGGAGAAATTGTTGCTACAAATCAATGCTTCAGTGACCTTGAGGATATAGGCAAGTGTATATTCCCAGAAATGGCACGTGCATTTTCAGATGCCTAATTGCTTCCTGCAGTAGTTTTATTAGCCTGCTTCAACCTGCAGTTTAAGAGGGTCTCCATTTCCCCATATCTCACATAGACTTGCTTTAGTAAGACACTGATTTTTTGCAGATTAGAAGGGTATAAAATGGCATTTTGTTTCAATTAGCAAAATTGGACATTGACTCATGTATTTTTTTTTTTAAATAATAGAGACACCAGTGCCATTTAGGTGGTTTTTGTTTTCTCCCCACTTAGAGGAAGGCAGGAGAAACTACTGTAGCGATAATCTGGTTTAATGCTAAATGTTTTGTGAGGTATGCGGAGCCAGTGGGGGGAGAAACAGATGGTACCACCACTGTGCAGATCTGAAGGGGGAGCATTTATCGTCTCCACCCACATGGTGGGTCAGGATTAGAGCCAGTTTTCAAACCCCCTTTATCACCATCACATGGAGTTTGTGGACCTAAAAGCCTTTTGGTTTTCCCTTCTTACTGCTTTTCCCTTTTGGTCATTCAGCATCACTACTATTAGGTGGCCACAGAAGAACCAAAGTACACAAGAAGTGAAGTTGACCTTCTTGGTAAAATTAATTATACTAAGATTTCTTTTACGGTGAGGGTAGTGAAGGGGAGAGGCAGGGTTAGGGGAGATTTCTGAGGGAGCATGTGCTAAAAGCATTGCTTAAAATCAGATTTGGTAATTATTTGTGGATTTCCATTATTCATGTAATCCTTGGGCCTGATTAGCATTTGTAAAGTATAAACTCTACAAATGCAAGGCATTAACATGAATAATTAAAAGGTAGGGAGCTCCCTTTCTGTGACTCTGGGTTTTCTTTTGTTATTGTAGAGGCTATTTTAGTTACAAGAGGAAGCTTAGATCTGTCAACTGTGGGTCTGGAGACTTCAATTATGCCTTCAACTCAGCCACACATCATGATACATTATATGGTTGTCTTATTTTCCTAGAAAAAGAAAGTTACTTTGCTGGGGGGAAAAATAAGTATTCTTTACATGCTATTCATATTAATTATAAAGATACAGCCTGAATTCTTGGGAAGAGAGCTCTACTTAGCATAATCATAGCAAACTAAGTATAGTTATTATTACACTTAAAATTTAAAATGACTTTGGTCATTGCTATAGCCCATGAGCTCAGGACCCTTCAGCCCTATTTTGGACATTTCCCCAGGGTGCCTGATTGTTCACAAGCCAGACCCCACCCGATCCCACCTCCCACCCCCCCACCCCCACCCCCACCTCCACCTCCCATTTCCATCTTGTAGGGCAGCATTCATCATTTTTCTCCCCAATTTTTTACCCCCGTGGTGCTTTGCATGCACTGTTCCCCCTCTGCTGCTGTGAAGTTGCATTTTCCATACTGGGGTTCCACATATTACTCTTTCTGCAAGATAGTAAGCACCACTTGGGAAATTGTTCATTTGTTGTTGTATTGTACCAAAACTGTGAGCTGGTCTGCTGTTGTAAATGAATAGATTATATTTTTAAAAAATGGCTTCTGGTGTATTCTTCGACAAGTCCTGGTATATCTAAATTTCTCTTAAAGTCAAAATTGGACCCCTGCTACGTTACATCTATAAGTGTAACTTAGTTTCTGGTGAAAATTGCACAAAAAGGCATCTCACCATTCCTTGTGTGGAATTTGGAAGCAGATAATACATCAATGAATGCCAGGCTCATGAAGCCGCGGCTGACTCTGGCCCTCTGAATTTATGGGAGGAATCTTTCCTTATTCTGCAGCCTCACACCCAAATTATTGGGTTGTTCCAGTGAGTAGAAGAAAAGAGAAAACTTGTGATGGGAACTTGTTTCCACCAGAGCCTTATTTAAGAGCTGCAAGTGAGCAAGTCATGGTAGATGTCTATTTTCCATATTCTGGAAGGAAGAGGGCAGTGAAAGTTAAGTCATTCCATAATCTGATCGTTCTGTAATTTACATGTTTGACATGTGCAGTATATAATGAAACACACTTGGACATAGACGTTGGATAAATAATTGGGGTAAAATAAATGATAAATAAGATTAAAGAAACAAGAATGGAAAGGAGGAAGATCTGAATATTTTTCCATTTCCAGCTTTATAATATTCAGTTAATTAGAGAACTGAGAACCACTATCATGAATGGCACATGTAAATTACAAGGTAAGAGCCCTGAAGGGCACTTTTTAATTTAATTCTCACGGTGTCCACTTAAGGAAACTATCAAACCCCCCTTTGACACAGGGAATACCTGAGCTCCTGGCTGAAGTAACTAGTCAGAAATAACACCCGTGGTAAGTGATGGACCAGCATTCAGACCCCGGTGTCTCTGAGCCACACACTAGTTTACTCGCTGTGATAGAATATAAGAACTGGAAGGGAAGTGAGATGTTCTCATTCCCAGCCTTCAGTTTACAAGAGGGAAACAGACTGACCGTTGGTTGCCCCAAGCTTCATGGTGACCAGTTAAGTCACTGTTCTGCATCTTTTGGCACTGAATTGGGGTGAATTTAGATAAAATGTCAGATATGGCAAACTATTTCAACATGCAACAGAATAAAGGAAAATTTTCAGGGTTTTGGTTCCACTTTGGAATTAATCTGTCTTTATTTTTCTTTCTTTTCACAATATGAAAGCTATATATGACTATTTCTAGAAAGTTCATAAAACACAAAATATATATCGAAAAGAGGGTAATCACAATATTCATATGACTCTGAGAAAAACACTGTTCACATTTGTATGAATTTTCTTCCAACCTTTTTTCCCCTGTGTGTGTTTATGTGTATCTTGCCAATGATTTGGAAATGAGATGTTCTGCTTTAAAATCTGTTACATTACCTGAGACTCTCCCCCAAATATTCTTAATGTTGTATTTCCTGGCAGTGACAGAAGATATATTCTGCTTTATCACAAATGAGCTTATTGTCTTCTTTAAAAATTAGAGAAATGTTTAAGACTGCAGTATGTGATTATTCATAACTCAAAGCAGATATCGAAACACCTAACTTATAAGAATCTGTTAAGCAGAAGTTTGCTTCTTCCCATTCAGATCCCTCTGGGAGCCAGCTAGAAAGTGCTTAGTAGTGTAACTAACCACCTGTACAACACTTTGCTATTTTTAGCATCCCTACTTTTAAAGAAAGGTAGTATCTCTAACATTACAGTAGTAAAAACTGAAAAGAATTTAGAGTTAGTTCCAAAGTGGTTCAAAATTAAAGAAAGGATTTTTGCTAAGCTGGAGACAACTCTAGGTTGGCTAGACAAGATCCTTCTTACATGTACAAATGCACTTAAATGTTAGGGATTAATTAGAAAACAATTCAATTATTAATAATATATTCCATAAAGAAGGAATTGAGGAGGAAAATTACATTTGAAGAAACAATGTGGAGGTTGTGAGCAACAGTTTCCTGGCCTGGGATGTGCCAGTTAAACCTGTGAAATTTGGAACTTTTATCAGAATAATTATTCAATAATAACTGCCAATATTAATCAAGCACTTGCTTTGTGCCAGGTGCCTTCTAGAGGTAGTTTAATTTTAATCCTTACAATAATCAAAATCCCTTTTACATATGACTAAATTTAAACTCAGAGGCTAAGTAACTTGCCTGGCATCACACAGTGCGGAAGTGCTGGAGTCTGAACTAGAATCCAGGCCTGCCTCATTCAAGATTACACTCTGAAGCATTACACTTGGTGTTTTGCAACTTTGGTCCTATTGGTTTCTGTATTTGCTGGTTCCTTTTCTTCCCTTTGTAGTTATTTGTCTTGCACTGCTTTCTAAGCTCTATAGCAATAGATGGTGATCAGAGTTCTTTGGAAAAGATTGTGATTCACACAGTTTGGCTTTAGGCTACAATAAAATAGCTGAGTTTGTCTTTGGAGCATGCTTTAGTTTTTGAGTGTCTTTTGAGCTCCAGCCCATTTTTAAACACTTCCTGGACCTGTAGACCTTGAAAACTGGGTTCAGCTTAAGTGAAACTGTCCCTTCTTCCACCCCCATCTCTCCGTATAAAAGAAAACTCAATAAAATCAGTATCCCTGAAGGTAGACTACTGGTCAAGGGTCTGTCTTCTTTTTGCCTCTGAATAACAGTCCTTGTAGATAAAGTCCTGAGAGAAGAACCATTCTTCCACAAGGAAGCCCCCAAGAGGAGGCCTTCAGGGGTGGGGATACCAGCTGCCTGTACCCTGCCATCAATAACCACTTTTCTGTCTTTCTAATTTTTGGGGGGCGGCGCTTTGATTCTGCTTCAGAACCTTCTCATCAAGGTTGCCAAGTTTGTTTACTAAATCAATGAAACTTGTGGCTGTTGAGGCCTTATAAGACGGAAATTTCAATGATGCATGAGAGTGCAGTAGGCTGCAATCTATGTAGTAATCTGATCGTGGCCTGTCCTATGGTATCTAAGCGCCAGGAACAGCATTTTATATTACATTTATGTTATATACATAACATAACATTTGCTCATTTTACCTATTTGAAGTGTACCATTCAGCATTAAGTACATTCTTGGTCATTTACAATTTAAAAGGGTTATAAAAACAAAAACGGAGAAGACATACACCCCCCCCCAAAAAAAAAAAAAAAAACCTACAGTATTTGTTGTTAATATCTGGACTTTACAAACCAGGTTTCTAGACCCCTGTCTTGCCCCCTTCTGTCTGTGGAAAGATAAGTTGAGTGGAGTGATCTTGGGCTTCATCTGTGGAATTGGGAAGCTCTGAGTTCACTTCTTGCTGTTACTGTTATTAGCTGTGCAACTTTAAGCACATTATATAACCTCTGAGCAGTACTCACAAGAAGAGGCCAGAGCTGGGGAAAAAAAAACAAAAAACAAAAAAACCCAGAGAAATGGATCACTGTCCCAATGAGTTACTGATTTTTCAGATCAAACCGATGCCTTTTCTACTTTTATGCCTGTCAGTTATGAGTGCTTATAAATCCCCTTTGTTTAAGTCAGCTTAGCTGGGTTTGTTTGCTAATACTTAACAACTGGATGTGTCTGTATTTCTTTGCTAGGGCTGCTGTAACAAAACTTCACAGACTAGGTGGCTTAAACAGCAGCGATTTATCTTCTCACAGTTCTGGAAGCAGGAAGGCCAAAATCAACACATGGGCAGGATTGGTTTCTTCTGGGGCTGCTCTCTGACTTGCAGATGGCTGTCTTTCTGTCTTGACACGATCTCTGTGCCGCTGTGTCTTAATCTTTTTATAAGGACACCAGTCATCCTGGATTAGGGCCCACCCATGTAACCTCATTTTACCTCCTTAAAGGCCCTACCTGCAAATATGCTCACATTCAGGGGTATAGTTTGAGGGGGACACAATTCAGCCCATAACGTGGCCTGATTTTTATATTCCCTGTGTTTTGACTACTAAAAATGTTACTGTGGTAAGCAGACTGGGGGTAAATGTTTTAGGCCAGTCCTGAACCTCCCATGTATTGCAGGAGGGTTAGGGGCTATTAGGAGAACAAGCATAATGTCCACTACAAGCCTGTGACACAGTTCCTTACCCTGAGTGAATGTTCATTATGTTAGCTTGTTAGCTGCTGTTGTCATTATTTAAACATACAAGCTATTTTTAGCACATAACTTTGGATTTTATCTTCATTGTAAGATCCATCCCTTAGTAATTAGCATTATGTGTGTGTGTGTGTGTATATACACTTTTTGTTTTTTTTTTGGAGACAGAGTCTCATTATGTTGCCCTTGGTAGAGTGCCATGGAGTTACAGCTCACAGCAACCTCCAACTCTTGGGCTTAAGCAATTCTCTTGCCTCAGCCTCCCAAGTAGCTGGACTATAGGCGCCTGCCACAAAGCCCAGCTATTTTTTGGTTATAGTTGTCATTGTTGTTTGGCAGGCCCAGGCTGGATTCGAACCCACCAGCTCCAGTGTATGTGGCTGGCACCCTAGCTGCTGAGCCACAGGTGCCAAGCCATTATATTTTGACTTTAACTCTCTTAATTTGTTGTATCATTCTTTATTGAATCTTGCTTTTACAATTTAAAATCTGAGAAGATTCTTAAAAGGTTATCTGTCTGAGCTTCCAGTAGGTATGGCATTTAAACCAGCCCGGACAGTTGCTTAATCACACCTGGGAGCCTCCAGTACCTTTCCAGGGTACATCACCATACAGTCAAGCTGACATTTCATGCCCAAGGGAAGGGATGGAAGGGTTGAAAAAGTTAGGGCAGGCCTAAAGGATATATGGCATCTCGACCTAACTCTAGCATCCAAATTCTGCTGGTACTACTGCATTAATTACCTACTGCTGTATTAACAAACCACTCTACAACTTATGGCCTAAAACAACAGCAATTTATCACTTTATTGATTCTGTAGTTTGGTTTGGTATATCTTCAGCTGGCTTTGCCTTGACTCATACATGGGGTTCACTGAGCTAGAGGGTCAGCTGTACAGAACTGTCTGCAATGGTCACAGCCTCTTGCTTGCCTAAAGGTTCATGGTGATTCTCAGCAGGGCATCTGTGTTCTTCCCCATGGGGCTTCTGGTCCTCTGGTAGGTTAGAGGCAGTTTTTTTTTTTTGAGACAGAGTCTCACTGTGTCATCCTTGGTAGAGTGCTGTGGCATCACAGCTCAAGGCAACCTCAAACTCTTGGGCTTAACCCTTCTCTTGCCTCAGCCTCCCGAGTAGCTGGGACTAGTAGTGGCGCCTGTCACAATGCTTGGCTTTTTTGTTGTTGCTGTTCTTGTTGCAGTTGTTATTGTTTAGCTGGGCTGGGCTGGGTTGGGTTCAAACCTGCCAGCCTTGGTGTATATGGCTGGCACCATAACCATTGTGCTGTGGGTGCCAAGCCTAGACACAGATTTAATGATGTCAGGGAAGCATTCCAGAAGAGTAAAAGCACAAGCCTTTAGGCCTAGCCTTGGAAGCTGCACAAGATTACTTCATCCTTGTACAGAATGTGGTTGAAGCATGTCACAAGGCCCCATCGAAGGCAAGGGCTAGAGAAAGAGACCCCACCTCCTGGTATGAGGAGTGGCACAGTCAGAGGCAAAGGAGCCTGGACTCAGAGGCCTGACTCTTCAGGGGCTGTTACTGTAACAGTCTGCCAAGTGGCTCATGTTCACTCACCCCAGATGCATCTCTGTGATAGTAATCTGTGTGAAATACTGGTGAGAAAGTATTTAGGCTTGTAAGTCAATATACTGTTTTTTCTCAGGATGTGCATATTTGTGCATGCTTCTTTATACATTGTGTTTAGTGAGGTTCTTTGCTGTACAAATAAATGACTGAAAAGATTAACATGTACATTTGCCAGGAGTTGTAAGATAAATCTTTCCTAAATTGATTAAAATGTTACCTTTGACATTCTAGATGATTTCAAGCATTCCTTACTTTATTTAGATGCATTTTCATTAATATATGTAATAATTGAGGGGGTCTATGATCAAAAGAGAGGTCAAATCTTAGCGCATTCGTATTTTCAAATGCAATGTACATACATGCATAGTTGTGTATAAACAGCCCTGATTTCAAAAGGCTTAATATATAATAATAATATATATGTAATGTATATATATTATATATATAAAATGTTTTTTATTTCCTTTGTATCTACATTGCTCTGTAGATCAACCATCTAAGGAGAGTGTAACTCAGTGGTCTGTGGCATCTGTCTGCTCACACAACCTTGCGTCTCCTTCATTATCAAACTGTTCCCTCTTAGCTGCTATCGGGGACTCTGCCTTTCTTCCCAGTAACCTCCAAACATTCTCAATCCATTTCCTCTGTCCAGAATATAAAATGTCATACTCTCCCTCATTGCTCCCTCTGCGTATGTGTATACAACATGACCTTTCATCCGTGGTGTCTATGGACACTTTGGCTTCACGTTCTTGAATCCAAAGGCTCTCAAGGAAATATTCCACCCATGATTTGATGCATAGTATTTGAGGCAGTGTGACAGGGTCAGTCCTCATGAATTTTGTTTCAAAGGCCCACTCTTAAGGAGCAAGGCATCTTTATCTCTTAACTAACTGCTTTCTTTCTAGTTAGTCTGTCTCCTGTCAAAATGACTTTTATCTTACATAAACACGACTTAATAATGAAGAATCCCTCGGGATTAATGATAGCGTTAGTGCCTGTGAAAACTTCTAGAGAGAGGACATTGACTATTTAAGGATTTTAAATTGTGTAAAAATATATTAACATAAAATTTACCATCCTAACACTTCTAAGTGTAAAATTCAGTCATCATTAAATATATTCCCATTGTTATTCTGTCACCGGATTTTTTTCTGCATAAATATTTCTATATTGCTTAGTCAGATTTCTCTGCAGAAAACCATATATCTTACCCCAAGGACAATGTAAGTAAAATGCATTTGCTGAAATAGAGCACATAAATTCCAGATTTTATAATAAATAAAAGACTCAATATTACAACTGCTGCCAAATCTGTTTATTAAATCTGTCAGGATTCTAATTTAGCTACTGCATATCACACCGTCTGAATGCAGCCTTTGCTGTGGCAGATCTCTGGTTTCCCATTTCTGTTTCCTACGTAACAGTCTATTTCTAGGCAGGAGGCAAGACTGAAGTTACCTCAGCATTCTTGCTTCTACTGATTCTGCTGAAATAGGCTCTTTCCAGTTACCTAAAACGTCATAGATTTCAACTTCTAAAAAAAGAGAAGTGGTTTTATATCATGCAAATAAAAAATGATAAAGTTTTAAGAACTTGAAAAATTTTAATTACTGATGACCTTGAAAGGTGGGTACATTGTACCATTGCCATTTTATAAGACATGGAATTTAAAGCTCAGAGGTTAAATAACAGCCTTACATTAGTAGAGCTGGGTTTCAACTTAGTTGCCTCACTGTAGAGTACTCCAGGTTGTTAGACAGGATCTAATGCCAGTCTTAGACTTATGGGGAGATAAAAGCACAGATGGGAAGATGGGGGCCAGCATGCCGCTGCAGCAAAGGCTTCATTGCACACATTTCAGAGTTTTGAGAAGTGAGTCCCAATGAGAATAATATGATGCTGAGTTTTCAATAGGTTTCATAAGAATCACTCCGTAAAACTTTCTTGAGATAATTACTGTAATATAGAATTGTGACTTTTAAGGGCAAGGGTTTTGCTGACAAAAGGTTTCTTAGTTCCCCTTATTCAAATATTTCTTTTAGAATTGAAGGTAGAGATTGCATTCAGTTTATTTCTTGGCACTATTAAGTATAACAGTTTTCAGCTTTGTGTGATTTTATTCAAAAGCCTTTTTAATCTTTTTTTTTTTTTTTTTCAAAAACAAGTTTTGGTTTTAGAATATGGCAGTAAGATCTTTGAATTTTATATAACAAAATTATAGAAATGTGTGTGTAATATTTTCTGTTCAGTGGTGTTTTTTCTTTCCAAGTATGATAGGCATTAAGTAATTTATTTGATAATGCTGTCACAGGCTTTAATGTAAGCCACTTCCTTTGCTCTTATCTGAGAATGTTTGGAATAAAAACATCATTTGCCATTTCTTTCTCTCTCTTGGTTTTCTGAAAAATTTCTTGTATCTAACAAGATTAAGATACATGATTTTATTGTCATTGCTTTTCTGGATCATATTTTATCTTTCTTGCATGAAATATTGCTGCTTATAATGTAATTGTGAAATGAGTTAAATCCATTATTCATCTTAATGATTTCCTTTCACTCCCACTTGATTGATTCTTCCATTTTTTTCAAATGAAAAAATTCAGACAATGGAAAAATATAAATGCCTTTACCCAATTTCCCAAAGGAAATAATAGAGCTAGAATTACATGTATTTTTAAACCTTAAGTACTTTTGCAACAAATGATACTTATTTGAAAGGAAGTGATTCTTTTTTTCTTCATTAGAAGATTGGAGGGGATAGTACATAGTCCCAGGAGTTTCAAGTAAAATGAATATAAACTTCAAGTTCAGTAATGCTTCGTAGACTATGTAAAGACATTAAGTACAGATCCTGACGTGGAGACTTTGTGTTTCATATTACTGGAGCTAAAGACCATAAAGGAAATGATTGTATACGTGTTATGTTTATTGCCTATAATACATGTTTTACACAGTGTCTTGCATTATAGCTATTTGTTTACATGTCCTAAAACCATCTTCTTTTAGAACATAAACTAGGGTTAGGGTTAAGGTTAAATATTTCCCTAGCAACTTGGCTAAATGTTGAGAATATGGATGATTAATTACATAGAAGCTCTGTTGATTATTTAATATATAGAATGAATGTATTTATAGCATAATTATTATACTATTTTCCCATTAATGCCATTCTTTCTGGCCAGAATCTGAAGCCAAATGGAGAAGATTATAGGAGCATCATTTTAGTGTACTTGCTTTTTGGTTCATTTCTGTATTTAAATCTAGGATTTCCATTCAGTCAATATAATCCACTAAATGACTTTGAAAATAAGAGAGCAGAGATAATATTAAAGCTCAACTTTTATTGTCTGTTTCATTCTTCCACTTTTTCCTTATGGATGATGGCAACTTTGCACAGGCACTTGTTGAAGTTAGCTCACCAGGTGGTGGTTCTTCATCTGTGCTCATGTGTGAGTAGGAGCTGGCCATTCTCTGAAGTAGTTGTCGTGATAAACTGGGCGATGCCATGTAATAGACTGGGTTCAGGCACCACAGGGGGGGGAAATCTGGGTCACTACTCATAAACAGCTTTGTCCTAGGAACAAGAGGCTTGCTTGCTGGTTGTCATCTGTCTTTGTACAAATAGCTCATCCTGGCACTTGAAATCATTGCCATAAATTGGGTCAGGTATTAGATTGAATATGAAATTGCCCTGTTTGACCATTTGCGGGGCCTAACATGACAATTTAGTACTATCCACTTTAACATAAAGTACCATGAAGGAAATCTGGTTACATTTTAGGCTCTTATTTTGTAATTTTTAAGTCTTTTTAAAGTTAAAATACTACCTACTTTTTAAAAAGGTTCAATAGTCTATGAAATTTTATATATTTAACACTTTTCACTTTCACAGGTTTTATTATTACAGGCAAAAATGACATAGGAGGGTAGAGATGGTTTCAGATAAAATTAAAATACAAATATATCACGAAGTCCTAACTACAGTAAGAATACCAGAAGTCTTTGTAGCATAAAGTAAGCCCCTAACACTCTAGGAGGCTGAGGAAGGTGGGTTGCTTGAGCTCAGGAGTTCAAGACCAGCCTGAGCAAGAACGAGATCCATCTCTAAAAACAGCCAGGCATTGTGGTGGTAACCTGTAATCCCAGCTACTCATTGGACTGAGGTAGGACTGGGCCCAGGAGTTTGAAGTTACTGTGAGCTATGACTCCATAGCCCTCTACCAAGGATGACAGGATAAGACTCTGTCTCAATGGGTCAGTGCCCGTAGCACAGTGGTTATGGCGCCAGCCACATACACCAAGACTGGTGGGTTCGAACAGGGCCCAGCCGAGCTAAATGACAATGACAACTGCAACATCAACAAAAAAAAGCTGGGCTTTGTGGTGGGCGCCTATAGTCCCAGCTACTCAAGAGGTTGAGGCAAGAGAATCACTTGAGCTCAAGAGTTTGAGGTTGCTGTGAGGGTGACAAAGTAAGACTCTGCCTTAAAAAAAAAAAAAAAAAAAAAAAACGCCTCTGAAAGAGGATTGGTTATAGGGAGAAGGAAGCAGGATGCTTAGGGAATAAGGCAAGTGCTCCAGAGGCAGTGTAGAATGAGGGTCTCCAATCAGGCCTGTCAGGCAGACCTGTGGTGCGGTAAGGTGGGACTGCAGGCCTGCACTAGCACTGCTGCTGGGAGTAGACTTAGACCAGGCGTCCTCAAACTGAGGGCTGCGGGCCACGCCAAGCGGTGTGAATTGTATTTGTTCCCGTTTTGTTTTTTACTTCAGAATAAGATATATGTAGTGTGCATGGGAATTTGTTGTTGTTGTTTTTTTTTTTTTTTTTAACTATAGTCTGGCCCTCCAACGGTCTGAGGGACAGTGAATTGGCCCCCTGTTTAAAAAGTTTGAGGACACCTGCCTTAGACTGAGGTTGCCTCACCCTCCAAGCAGCATTGGTGGGTGTCTGGGGAGAGTGAGGCACTTACCCCTGAAGGATCATGCTCTTTGCTGATGTCTGAAATCAGGTCCCTGAGGAATTTAGTTTTCACTTTGCTATTAGAGAAGTACAGTTGAACCTTGAACAACACGTGTCTGAACTGCATGGGTCCATTTATACACAGATTTTTCTATCCCAAATGTATATCAAAATATAGTATTTGCGGGATGTGAAACCTACCTATATGGAAAGGTCAGCTTAGCTTTTCCTTTATGTAGGTTGTGCAGGACTGGCTGGGGGACTTGAGTAGGCACTGATTTTGTCATACTCAGATCTGAGGTCCTAAAACCAGTCCCCCACACATACAATACAAGTACTGTATATACTCGAGTATAAGCCGAGTTTTTTCCGGCACAAAATTTGTGCCGAAAAACCCGACCCCGGCTTATACTCGGGTCATACAGGTTACTTGATTCGGTGATTGTGATTTAGCTTGATTACCTGTTAAGCTACGGTTTTCTGCACTTTATTTAAAGTTTTAAAGTTGTTGTTGCTAGTTTACAGTTTTTCTTTAGCAATAAATATTGAATATATTTTTATTGAATATATTATAAATAAATATTGAAAAGCATTAAACCTACTGATTCCTCAATTATTGTAATTGTTTTGGGTATATATTTTTATTTTTGAAATTTACCAGTGGCTGCTGCATTTTCCACCTTGGCTTATACTCGAGTCACTAAGTTTTCCCAGTTTTAGGGTAAAATTAAGGGGTTCGGCTTATACTTGGGTCGGCTTATACTCGAGTATAGATGGTATTTGCATAGCAGTCTGTCAAGGTAAATGGGGACATGTTAATCTGAGCAGTGCTATGGATGTCAGAAATTAGAGATAACCAGATTTTTTTTTACCAATGGAGAAGAGGTGGGGGAAAGCTGGCTGATGCACAGAACGGGGTTTTCTCCAGCACTTAGGATAAAAAGATTTACTCATAGCAACATGAATAAGTCTTGTAGGCACCATGAAAGTTAAACAAAAACAAGCCACAGAAGGAAAAGAAAAATATCTATGGATATTATTAGGTTATTAAATAAGAAATGTCCAGTCTCATTAACTACCGAGTTGATATCTCTAACATTTCACTTTGAGACTTGTGTGTTTTTTGGTTTGTTTTTTAATTGTGAAGATAAATATTCATTCTTTCAAATTCACATTTTGGTTTCTGATTATCTTCCAAGTTTTTTTAAAGCAATTTCTATGAAATCATGGATAAGTTGAAAATTTGGGTTATTTTTGAATATGAGTTCCATTGTGGAACCCATACAGCTCAAACAAATCAACAGAATGTTTAAGAAGGACGTGACTAATGAACGCACAGTGTGTTGACGGTTTAAGAAGTTCTGCTCTGATGATATTAGTCTTGAAAATGAGTCAGGTGGGTTACCTGATACCAAGACGGATAATGATGAGCTAAAAGTTGTAGTGGAGGTGTGTCCATTTCAGCCCACCTGTGAATTAGCAGCAAGCATTGACAGTATGATTCCAATGATATTGGGTACAGAGGCTGGATAGATGGATTTGGCATAAATTAAAGGAGCATCAGAAAAGAAATCCTCTGAAGGCTTGCTTTTCTTTCCTGTCATGACCTAAAGGAAAACCATTTGTACATTGTATTGTTACATGTGATGAAAAACTGACTTATTTTTTGACTACTGCAAGCATCTAGCACAAAGGTTGGATAAAGATGAGGTGTTAAAACTGTCTAAAACTACTCATCAAAATGCTAATTGTGCTTGTTTGGTGGTCCAACACTGATATTATCCACTACAGCTTCATGCAAACTCATCTATTAATTACAGCAGACATCTACTGCAACCAAATGGGTGAAATAATGAGGACACTGGTGAATAACCAGCCGAGATTGGTCCATAGAGATAGGCCATTCCTCTTGCAAGACAATGCTGTCATACAAACAACACTCCTCCAACTACGGAAGCTGACCTTGGAATCTCTGTCATCCACACTATTCATCAGAAATGGCATCAATTGACTACCACGTCTTCCAGGTTTTGGACCTTGTTTTGCAGGGAAAAATACTTAATTCTCAACAAGCTGTGGATTTTTGTGATTTCATTGCCACTGGCTCTCCAGGCTTCTTCACTCCTGGCATAAACAAATTACCATTAAGATAGCAAGACTGTGTTGATAGTTAAGGCATATGCTTTGATTAATTGTACTGTTTATCATTTGCGATTTAATAAACTAAACTTTTGACTTGAAATTCGAAATTTCAGATTTAATGATCCAAATAAAGTATCTTCATGCCTAACAACTATGTACATTTTTATTAATATTCAGAATGATATACAGAAATACATTAAAATGTGTTCCCACTGGGAAGGAGAAAAAAATGAGTGAGGAGTAAAAATACAGTGTACAAGTGGATGAAAATAAGTGAATTAATCAGTTAACAGGAAAAGAAAATTTCATGGACTGGTAATAATTTTTTTTTATTAATTCAGAATTACAATTAACCACAATGTCCTGAAATGGAGATTCAAAAATAAAGAAAAAAATCCAATTCCTGGTAGAGCTCCTAAGCCCAGGGCAGTGTGCAGATGGACGCCTGAACTGACCGAAAGGGTGAGGACAGAGCCAGCCAGGCAGGAGAGAGACAAAATCTTAAATACCAGTCAAGCAGATGACAGTTCAGAAGTGCTGAACTTTTTCTCCTGCAGTCCTGGGGGCATGCCTTGCTCACAGCCTGCTGAAGCCGCCTCTCAGAGCTTCACATGGATGGGCTTACTTAGGCCAGTCTAATTTTCTCTAAACCAGAACTGGGTGGAGCCTGAGGATGGGCCTCCAGGGGGTGTCCACCTGTAAGGCCTAAGGCAATGTATAGATGTTGGGCCAGACTGACCCCAAGGGGAAATATGAATCAGAAACGAGAACCCACAGACAAAATTATCTACATATTCCTACCTAATTTTTGAAACAAACAAACAAACAAACAAACAAAACACATCAAAGCATGCACTAGGAAAAAGAATCTTTGTTCAATAAGTGGTGCTGGGAAACTGGATAGCCACAATTAAAAGACTGAAACAGGAGTCACACCTCTGATATACGAAAATTAGTAATGAAGTCGGAAAGTATAAGAATTGTAGAAGAAAATTCTGAAAAACATCTTGGTATCGGCAAAGAATTCATGAAGAAGACCCCCAAAATAATAATAGCAACAAGAAAAATAAATCAATAAAACCTGATCAAATTAAAAAGCTTTTGCATAGGCCAAGAACACAATCACAAAGAGCATGTAGACAATTCAGAGACTGGGAGAAAATCCTTGCATGCTATCTATCTCATAAAGGACTGACCCCAGAATCTACAAAGAACTCAAGCAAATCAGCAAGAGGCAACTAAACCACACCATAGAAAGTGGCCAAAAGACAGGAACAGAAACTTCTCAAATGAAAATATTCTAATGGCCAAAAAACTCATGAAAAGAAATCGTTAATATCTCTAACCATTAGGGAAAGGCAAATCAAAACCACATTGAGCTATCCCTTAACTCCAGTGAAAATAGCTTCATTAAAAGATTTAGAAAGAAAGGAATTCTTATACGCTGTTGGTAGGACTTTAAACTGGTATAGCCTATATAGAAAATTGTAGGGGGGCACCTCGATGAACATAAGTAGACCTATCCTTTGATCCAACAATCCCACTGCTAGGTATATACCCAAAGAAAAATAAGTCATTTTTTTTTTTAAAAGGACATCTGCATTCAAATGTTTATAGTAACACAATTCACAACTGCAAAGATGTGGAAACAACCCAAGTCCTCACTAACACATGAATAGATTAATACAATGTGGCATATGCATGCTGTGGAATACTACTCAGTCATACAATGGTGGTTTACTATCTTTCATGACAACCTGGATGGAACTAGACAAATGAAACATGACAAGAATGAAGAAAGAAACATTTGTGTTCCATACAAAATTACAACTAATCAATTAATACTTAATGCACATATGGAAGTAAATGTCAATTAAAATCAAGGAGGGTAAAGGAGGAGGCTGGGTATGATAAAATTCACACCTATTGGGTACAGTACACACTATCTGGGTGAAGGGCACACTTATAACTTTGGCTGAATCTGTACAAAAACAAAGTATATAAATAAAACATGTATACTCCTTAATATTCTGAAATAAAAAATAAAATCTAATTCCTCTGAATTCCCTTTGTCTTTCTAATAATTATATTTGACTTATTTCCTGTTCATTATACATATTTTCACTTTTTTCATAGAATACCCATTAAAGTTCCTGAAATTGCCCTTTGTTTTCAACTTTGGGGTAAATGAATGTACTTCATTAATTAGCCAGGATGTATTATCCTGTCACTTAATCTTCATTTAATCCAATTTTTTTCTTTTATACTTTACTTAAGTGTCATCTCTTATTTTTTATACTAATTTAAGGTGGATACTACTTCTGTGTATTATTGTGTTTCTTAAAGTAATTCATATACATCTCTAAAAACTAGCTTTCTATTAATTTTCCATTGTTACATAACAAATTGTCACAAACTTGACTATTAGTGATTTGATCACTCACAGTTCTGTAGGTCACAACTCCAGGTATGATGTCTGGATTTTTTGCTTCACATCTTCAGGGCAAAAATCAGGCCATTAGAAATATTGCATTCTTATCTGTATGCTCTAAGGATGAATCCATTTTGTTGATGTCAATTTTGTTGACAAAATTCAGTTCCTGTGGTTGTAGGTGGGATATTTCTGTTTAATTGCTGGTTATCATCCAAGGAATAGTTTGACATCTAGAGGCTTCATATATTCCTTGCCACATGGCTTTCCACGTCTTCAGATAACTACATCCCTTCAAAGGTGAATGTTTTTAATACCTTCTATCTCTGACATCTTGGATCTCTGACTTTTACAACCAAATTTAAAACACCATGAGATTAGGTCAGCTTGGTCTACCTGCACAATCTCCTTATCTCAAATTCAATCAAATGTTTACATTAATTTCATCTGCAAAATTCATTTTGCTGATCTAATTTTTAGGTACAGCCCACTTTTAAGAAGAGTAGATTACCTAAAAGAAGTGTCACTGAAGTTCATCTTAGAATTCTGCCTGCCAGAATCCTCCCTGTGGCCCCTGTGTTCCACGTCTGTCCATGTAAAATACCTTTACTTTATACTTCATCTCTAGATTTTATTCCCATGACAAGATTGGCTTGTCTTAGCCTGTTTCTGCTGATTTAATGAAATAGCTAAGACTGGGTAATTTCTAAAGTACACAAATTTATTACTCACATTTATGGAGCATGAAAAGTCCAAGATCAAAGCATCAGAAGATTGTATGTCTGGTGAGGGCTCCTTCCTTACTGATGCCATTGTCTGTCCCTGTCCTCAGATGGTGGAAAGGACGGAAAGGGCAAAAGACTTGAACTCTCAAGCCTCTTTTATAAGGCGACACCTTTATTATTTAATGACTTTTTCAAAATCCCCACCTCTTGATACCAGTATAAGAGAGTCTATGTTTCAATAAAAATTTTGGAGAGAACCTTATTAAAACCATAGCAAAGATCAAGTCCCAAATTGGGTCATCTAACTAAATCTCATCACCTAAATTATTCTAACTGGGTTTATATAAGCCTCTTGGGTGTAATTTATTCTAAAGTATAAGTTTTATCCATCTATCAATCTGCAAAACTAGATATGCAAATTTTCTGTTCCCAAATTCCAACAGACAATAGGAGAACAGGTGTAGGATAATAGTTGCAAATATTTTGTTTCAAAACTGGGAAATGAAAGGTTAAAAAGTGGCTAATCCAAAGTAGTTTTGAAATCTGGTCAAATAAAGTTTAACAGGAATTCCTTGATTAGAATTAACAGACTAGGAATAATTTTCCTCAGAGGCTCTTAGGCCCAACTTCTGGGCATGCTTTTTTACCCTGGACTCCTGGTTTCACCTTCTGAATCATCCTTCCTTTTTCATGAATACTAGTATGGTAGGTCTGTGTGTATTTAAGAGTCACATTTTGATACATTTATGTTACTAAAAATAGTGATTTAATGAATTGAAAACTAATTTTTAATTATGTATTATAAATAAGTTAAAAATTAAATTTAAAAAATGAGTACAGATGATGGACAAAGGAGAATGGAGACAAAATAGACGTATATTAGTAAAAAAAACAAAACAAACAAAAAAAAATGTACACATTTAGACAACAGGAATGATACCAAAAATCCCCGAAGCTGTTATAAAATGTGACAGCCTAAAGCCTGGTGTTTTCTAACAGACCGTCTTGGAGAAACGTCATTCCTCCCCCAACACAACTTGGCTCAGAGATCACTGAACACTGAGAGATAAGGCTCACTGCCCTCTCAGGGAGAGTGAGTACTTTAGGGGACTAAAGAAAATACGGAGGGGGTGTGCTGAACTCACTAGGAGACTAGTGAGTGCTCCTTAAACCTCATTAAGCAAATAAAAGTCTCTTAGGATGATAAAGAGGAAAATGTCTCCTTTCTTCTGTTTTCTCAGTATTGACAGTAAGTGCCAGCTCTTCTGCTCACGAGTCTTCTTGGAGACTTAATCTCCACTCTTAAAATTTGTGTGCATAGTCTGATGGGGGTCTACTTTGACATCCTGCTCCTGAAATGTGTTCTGCATCCCATACTGTTTGTGTTAAGATCATAAATAATTAGAGTAATACAAATAGGAAGTAAATCAGTCTAATTAAAATGACTAGTTAAAGAAATAGTTTAGTAAGAAAACGCAGGCCCAACAGGAACTATGATGTAAGGGTTTAGCCTTCTCCCCTCCGATTGGTGATTAAAACAGTGATATGGGCAATAAAACAGAACTAGCCGGAGTTAGGGGCTTCCACCTGTCCTCATGTTTAGAGGTAGAAAGTCCCCATGGCCCAACTTCTTAAAACTTTCTTCCTCTGTCTTGATTCTTCACTTTTCTCTCATCCTCTCATCTCCACCAGTCACTGGGAAAGAACTCATGGTATGAGAACAAGTAGTCCTTGTTTGCAACTAAGTAGTGTAATCAACTTATTTCTTGCCAATAAATTCGGGGGAGGGGGGCAAACACTTTTCTTTAATTGTGTACTCTTTTTTTACTTCATGTTCCAGACTGGCAGTGTTTCTGGGTATGACAATTTTATAAAAACTTTGCAGGCTATTTTGTAAACTATACCAGGCTTTAATCCATTAAATAAAAGCCACACTCATGAAACCTTGTTGTGACAACCTATTCTCTTTCTTGACCTTCTGCCAAAATGACTGAGGAACAATGATCTTAAGCTTCTCAGAGGACCTCTAGGAGCTCAGAGGATGGGAAGCACAATTTTAATTTGTGTTAATGTGTACACTGACCTTACGATATTTCCAAGTTGTCAGAAAAATTCTGTAGTCACATGTTTCTAAGCTATATTTATAAATCACTTAATTTCAACCTTTTACTGTTTGGATAGCCCGAGAATTTTCTAAATCATCACATTTGATTCTTTTGTAACCATTTTTCCCTCTAATTATCTCCATATTTTTATAGTATTTTCATAGTATTTTATTATTAGCAGCAATATAAATTAGGCTACACTCTTAATACTTTAGTTAGGAATGTCCTCAGCTCTGTATTTTAATTACTTACAAATTCAGGTCTACACATAAACATAGGATACGATTTTGTTAAACTTTCTGTCACTACCTTGTATCTAAATCTACACTGTCAACAGTTTTAAAATACATATTGCAGCTCAATTTATAATTGCCAAGTCATGGAAGAAGCCCAAGTGCCCATTGACCCATGAATGGATTAATAAATTATGGTATATGTATACCATGGAATACTATGCAGCAGTAAAAAAAAATGATGACTTTACCTCCTTTATGTTTACATGGATGGAGCTGGAAAATATTCTTCTTAGTAATGTATCTCAGGAATGGAAAAAAAAAAAAGTATCCAATGTACTCAGTACTACTGTGAAACCAATTTATAATCACTCACACTTGCATATGAAAAATGAAACACAACTTTAGTCTATGATGAAGGAGGGAAGGAGAGGGCGAGGGATGGGGAGGGGGTGGGAGGGATAGTAGGGGATAGTAGGGGGACAACTATGAAGCACATTGTAAGTACAAGTTGGTTCTATCATGTGTAGAAGACAAATACCCTCATGCTATAATTGGGTAAATGAGATGAAAGCTATGCTGATTAGTATGATGTAAGCACTCCAATCTGTACAAATAATCAACACACTGAAATGAGCATAAATGTATTTATGATCTATATACAAAAGACTTAATTAAAAAAAAAAAAGAAAAATAATTAAATGAATAAAAATTTTAGTGCTATAGCATGTTTCCATGGTGGGGGGGAATAAAAAATAAAAATGAGGCCTTGTTTGTAAAAAAAAAAATTATAAAAAAATAAAATACATATTGCTGTTAACAGACACAGTTCCTTATATGTTCTTCAAGATGTTCTAAACCCCACCAACTACCTGATCTCAAAACTTTAGTTACATATGCAAAATTATCTTTTCCATAGAATTGAATCTTCAGAGGGCCATCTGTCATAATATTTAGAGATCTTTTCCAGAAGTGATATAAGAATGTTGATCTTTGGGGTTCATGTTAGAATTCTATTATTGTTTACAAAAGGATTATAACAGAAATGTCCAGTCTTTTATATTACCCTTTTCTTCCCCCATCACTCTATTCCACAGCTTTATTTTTTATTATGAAGTAATTATGTTATATTGCTTTTTCATGAATTATCAATTGTAAAATTAGAGACATATTTCTTACTAAATAATATTTTAGTATATGCAGTGTTAACTTTGTTATACCTTATGTAATTTATCCTTTCCCATACTACATATGGCAAATTCTTGTATTTTAATGTAATTATATTATTCTCTTCTAACACCAGATTTTTTAAGCTTTTCATTATTTTTATTGCCTTTAAGTCCAATTTTTAAATCATAACTTTTTCCAATTGTGTTGATGTATAGGATAGTTTATTGAGTTACCATCCTTCCCAGGAGCCCTCAGTTCCAATGTGGGCTGATTGATCCTAGCTTCTGCTGATGCAAAGATCACTTCCTTTCATTATTTCTCTTATCCATTATGTTTTGTTTTCTGGATTACATGTTTTGGCCTCTATTTTGCTGTTTTTCTTGTATTACATGTTTTATTCACTTCTACTATGATTCTGATGTGTCTCCTCTAAAATTTAGATGTTGCCAATGTGATAGTATAAATAGATGGGGTCTTTAAGAGGCGATTAGTCCATGAGAGTTTTTTTTTTTTTTTTTCTTTATGCAGCCCAAGCCCTTAAATAAGAGGCTTCATATAACATTTGGCTACCTTGCTCTTCTGCTCTTCTACAATATGGAGCTGTATCATTAGCTCTTCTGCTACTACCACACAAGGATATAGCACAAAGAACCTCATTAGGTATCAGTGCCCCCCCCCCGTTTTTTTTTTTTTGCCGTTTTGGCTAGGGCTGGGTTTGGACCCGCCACCGCTGGCATATGGGGCCAGCACCCTACTCCTTTGAGCCACAGGAGGCACCCCAGAGCCCCATACTTGACATTGGACTTTGCAGCCTCCAGGCTGTGGAAAATAGATTTCTGTTCTTTATAAGTTACCCAGTTTTAAATATTCTGTTATAGTATTACAAATCAAGAAAACATTATAAGATTATAAAATTAATTGTTCTAGAATGTTAGAAAACATTCTAACACTATAAAATAAATATTTCTTTATATATATAAACATGCTTTAATTATATTTTCAAAGTTTACTTATAGTTTTTCTAGCTATAGAAAATAAAGATAAAAGCATTGTTCTGCATAAATGTTGAAGCTTTCTTTCATAATTTTCTTTGTCTTCTAATATCCAGTGTCACTATTAACCTTTGATACCACCTGATCTTTGTTTTACTATAATTGTACTATTTATTTCACTCTGGATTTTTTCATGTCAATTTTTTATTCCTGGCATGATTATCTTTTGGTAGATTTGTTGTTTTTTTACTGTGGTAAGCACTCATTGGTAATTTTCATCACTTTCATTATAATGAAAATAATTTAAGTTTTAAGCTGGACTAGACTATAAGTAGCAAAGTTTACTTTTGAAAAATCTTAAATGAGTATTTAGTATGGTATTATTAGATTCACACACTAAATGCCTCAGTGAATGGAAATAAAATTTCAATGAAATAAAAATCCAGAAACTAAAAATATCTAGGATATTTCATTTATAGAAAGAACATTTAAGGAATCATTTATGGGTGGAAAAATTTAAGAAAAAGACATTTTTAGAGAAAAAAATTTATAGGTCTTCTTGGTAAATTCCTTTAGTTCTTGGAAAAGTTAAATGTGTAGAAATGAATAGATACAATTCATACACATTGGAGAAATGTAATGAAAAATAAGTGGAGTTCATTCATTAGGAAAGATAAGAAAACTAAAAATATATAAAATGGCTAAGAAATAAATAAGGACATAATAAGAGGTTCTTTTGAGCTGCACTTGAGCTAACAGAAGAAAAACACAAAAGAAAAGCAATTTCTATGGCATGTTACAAAGAATTATTATGCAATTAGTTTTAATGAAATTGAGTAAAATATTAATATAAAGCTTAATTTGCGATATAATACATTTTGGCATTTTTAAGCATTAAGGTATTTTAAATGATCATTGCTCCATTAATAAAGTATGAGTATGTATTTATATTTCTCAAATTCTCTGAAGTAAACAAGATAAAGAATGATTATCAAAAAGTGTGTCATTTTTTTCTCCCAACATTATTTTATCCAGCTGAGAATTTATGTGGAGTGTGTATGTGTATGTGAATGTGTGTGGTAGGCAAAGCAGGTAGGGAAGGGAAGGTGAGCTTACTTTAATCTCGTCTGCTTTGCATGTCAATCTACTTTCTTCATTCAAATAGACCTTGACCCTGAGATTCAGTATGAAGTCATCAGTTAACTTATTATTTTTTTAAGTATCAAAAAATAGACAACTAATATTTATAAATAAAAGATTATTTAAAAAAACAAAACAAAAAAAATGTTGAATTTTTAATTGAATGAATGAAAAGGCGCATTTCAGAGTTCATACAATCTCCTTGCTGCCAAGTGAACTATCATAAACTTTCATATCTTACAGTTCTAGGATGCTAATTGTTACTAATGACGTGTCTCTCGTTCCTACAGACTTTATATGTTTCAGGGAAGAATTGATAATAGAATTTGGGAAGTGATTCTTAAGGCACTGGGGACACAATAAGAGAATAGAGCTGTTATGAGAACAAGAAATTTTGTCAATTTTCCCACTGCACAGTGTGAGTTAAGCATGTTCAGAGAGGGAGCTCAATGTATAGCTGATAAATAAGAATGAGGTGGAAAGCTGCAGGAGGAAAGTGTCTTCCATATTGTGTCCAGGTAACACAATGCATCACAAAGATATTATAAAATCCAAGGTTTGATAATTGCCCTAATGGGCTATATAATCTTTTGAAGGAGACAAGATGTAACACATGAAACAAGTAGAAAGGAATAAAGGACATGATGCAAAAACAGAGACTAATGTGTCATAAAATATTAAACTGGCTGCAATCAAACACTGTGCTCCATAGGACAGGCAACATCCTTCATTAACCATTAAAGATTTTAGATTAAAACCAAAAAACAAAACAAAACAAATAGACCTTGAATTCACATTAATGGAGTTGTGTGTAATCAAGTATAACACAATTTCTGAAAATCATTGCAGTGGCCTTGTAATTATCTATCTTAAAATCAAGCTGATCAGCTCTTAGCAGACCTATAATGATTCAAAAAATTATGAAATCCAAGCAAATTGTGTTGGTCACCAAAGATAAATAACTTTTACTCTGTTCTGTGAACCACACATTGCCCCAAAAGTTTTTTATTTAGAATTCCATTTATATATTTTCAATTTTGTGTTACAAATACATATTAATTGAGTAATCAGGTATTGGTAAAGTACAGTTGATGTGTGCTTCACCTCCCAAATTTGGGAACAAACTAGATCTCCCTTCAGGACACGGGCTTTTCATTTATTCAGTAAGTATGTGTTGCATGCCCATTCTGTGCCATAAAATTCTTTAGGCCTTCTTGCTGGGGAGATACAACATGATGCCATGAGTAAGTAAATAAAGATGCTTATAGATGGCAGTTAGTCCTCTGAAAACAGGATGATGTGACAGAGGACTACTATGTTAGGGCAGAAAGGAGGGGCTTTGAACTCTAAAGTTTACAGTGTTCCAGAAAGTTCTCTCTGAATTACAAGAAAGGACTTGAATCTTGACCTATTTATTTTCAAATAGAGATCTTTTACCTGATCTCTTATGAAGAGATAATGAATGCTCAAAGTTCACAAATATTTTTAAAATTAATCAGTTAAAAAGAATTTATATTTTCCCATATTATAACATGATTCTTAATGAACATTAAATGCTTGATTGAAGATTAAATATTGACTGCATAGTATTATTATATTATACTAATTTTCATGTCAGAATACTAAGACTTGATTTAAGTTACTTAATCACTTATATGATTCAGCCTTTATTTGAACCTATGGCAGTCTGTTCACCATTTCAAAGTTTTGTCCACAAGAGTTCTATTTTATTTTACTTTTCAGCATAAAATGTAATTTTGGAATTTAGTTTGAAAGCGACTGTCATTTACACTAGATTCTGTGTCCTTTGAAAAAAAAATATCAAAAGAAGTTATAAGTGATCTAAAATCAGATTTTGGCTTAAAGGGTACAATATCTTACAATTATGTTAAAGTGTTTGTACCAGTGCTTGAATTAAAATTTGAAAATAAGTTAATATGTGGAAAATAGAATTATAAAGGTTGTATACAGTTTGATTTTTAAAAACTGACATCAGAAGAAGAGAGTGAGCAGGGGTCAGCTCATACAACCCTTTGGAAGTCGTATGAAAATGTATAGAATTTAATCGTTTGGCCATATTTATGTTTTGGGTTGAATCAAGAGAACAAATCTTTGTGCATTCTTCAGTTCTGTATTTGCCACCTGGAAGCCAAAGAAAGCATGAGAACACTGTCTACTTATGAGATAGATCACACATAAAACCATTATCATGTGGATTCCACAAAAGATGAGGCTATCATTGGTTCAAGGGCAACATTCTATTCATCTAAATGAACTACGTCCAAAACACTGAATCAACATTTTGTGTAAGATTAAATCAATGTTTTGTGTAAGATTGAATCAGCTGGAAACCTATTTACTAATAATTCAGTTTTCTTTTAAAGCCAGACATATATAAATGTACAGATAGATAAATTCCTTGATCAATAAAAAGATAATTATATAAATGAATGCCATATAATTGATTTTATACTAATCAATTTCACTGAATATATATGTTGTAAGTGATTATTAAACACAAATATTAATTTAATATAAATGAATAAACAATAACTAGCATTCATGCTAATTGGCATTGTGTCAATTGGCATTCAGTAAAGTAATGGCGTCGGTCGATTGAAATAGTTGTATTCATTAGCATCTATGCACTCTTGATAAATAATGATGTACTTGCCAAAAGCCCACTTTCTCTGTCTTTATGCAATGGAATTGCAAGTTATTTGAAAAAATTGATTCCTTCAGAAATTAAATTCTTGAATTTACATACAAATATTTACTCATTTAGTTCATCTTTAAAACATTTCCAACAATAGACAGACTGTGTTTGAAAGTGTTTATGGTGAACCCCAGATTGAACCAGTTTCAATAAGTGGGTCTCACCACTCTACTTCAGGTGAAGAGAATTGTGGGTTTTTCGCGAGCCCATTATACCTCCCCTACTAGACTGGAGTTCTACATAATACAAAGCATGTGATAATAATAGAAGAAATTTGGGAAGGAGAGAACATGAATATTTTGAATTGCTAAATAAATGAAAATAGGACCAATGAAAATAAAGTTAAATATACAAGATTATGGGTAAAGGCATTCCAATGATTTTTGTTTTAAAGTTTAAATAATTCAAACTATCTTTTTAAAAATATATTTTATGCTCTTTGTTAATTAATGCAGAAGCCTTTTCTTCTTTAGCTATCCTGCAGAGGAGGGCAGGTTCAAGAAATTCTTGTTTCTTCATAAATAACCTCAGTAACCTCACCTTATTCTAAGAAGTTTCTGTCCATGTTTCCCTAACTCTTATCAGATAAAAAGGCTTGTCCTGTCTGGAGACTCTTCAAATGAAGACTGTTTTTATCCGTTATTAGAGAAAAGGTTGTCAACTGGGCCACACAAAGACTGCTCTGTGTCCCAAAATTGAGAAGAAAGACTAGTTGACCTTATTCTGAAAGTAACATCCTTTCATTTTAATAGAATATTGGAAATACAGAATCCAAAGGATATAAAATATATGGTTATCAATGAGTGGAGGTAGCTGCATTAGGCCTTCCACATTCACCATGGGGCATAATCAAAGTTTTGAGGCAAATATAACTCATAATGGCTGAGAATACCAACAGGCCACAAGAACAAAGAAGTAACCTTTTACATTTTTAGCTAGATAAACTGAGGCACTTAACTAAAGTACTTAATATTCTATTTACTTTCTCTTATCTTTCTTTTGGTGTCATGAAAACTAGAACAACATACTTTGTTCATTTAAAAAAAAAAAAAAAAAAAACTTTCTGAAACATTATTTCTGCAACCTTTTACTTTAAAAACCCCTGAATCTGTGTGGTTCACATTCTTATATGTCATTATTTTTGTAGTGTAAAGTTATCAAACCCTGATCCAATCTCTTAATTTTGTTCTGATTTTAGAACTCATTTCATAATCACTTTTCTCCCTAGAGCTTCACGGAGCTGATCTATTCAATGATACAGTCTAACAGATTCAAGATTTCTTCAATGCCAATGCTCTTATCACCACTACAACTACCTAGAGGCCATAACTCTTTTTTCTCATATAAATATTAAACTATGGGATATGCCTCTATGAACACAGTCTATCGCATTTTTCAATCTGTCGCATTTCCAGAATAATGTTTTTACCAGCCTTATTTTTCTCCTATTACTATACTGCATAGACCTTAGTATTCATCAGGATAAATATGTAATAATAAATAAATTATTATAATAACAAAAACAACATCAGTGAACATTGACAGAGTTATCATCTGTGCCCATTATATTTATTCTCCCTTCCCTGTATCATTGGTGTGGTTCTGTGCTATGCTTTGGTCAGTGGAATGTGAAGTTGCAAAAACTCTTTGAGGCATTGTGAATTTCTGTTTGGGTTCTGAAACTTTTATTTTTTGAGAACAGCATGTTTCAGATAGTGGTTGATATTCCATATTTTGCTGCATTATGTGCTTTTTTTGACCAAAGTTTTAAGGGAAATATAAGAATGCATATTATACATAGGCAGTACTAATTCCATATCTATGTAAATGTGTTTAATTCTTTTATTTTTTCCTTATGTTCTAAAAGTATAACTCTAGAAAGCAATATTTATATCTATATCCAAAATAATATCCTGGAATTATAGTAATTGCTTTTGTTGAACTTACAGCGAACTTGCAATGAAAGCCCATGTTACACAATGGCCAAAAGCAATTGCTTGAAAACTTAACCTGCTTTGACACCTGGTTGGCTAACCAGCCACCTGTAATTTCTTGATGTGTCTGTAAATAAGCCGCTAAGGCCCTCAAGAAGAAAGCAAAAGCAATGATGTTGTGGATACAGTCAGCTGATGATGATTTAGCATCTATAGGCAGAATCAAGAAAGTATCCATCACCAAGGTTTGTGATCAGATCCTAAGATTGTGGAATGGTATCAAGAAGGAAGTGGTAATGAAATCATTTAAAAATACAGCATCTGCAATGCTATAGATGGAAATGAAAATGATGTAATTTCATGGGATGAGGAAAGTGACTCTTCAGAAAATTACAGTAATGTAGAAATTGAAGAAGGTGATAGTTCTGATATTGACAGTGACAAAGAGCTCTTGGCCTTCTGTTATGTAGATATTATAATTTTTATCAATATATAAAATTCCTTTTACCTTGTATCTATTCTTATTTTTTATAAATATTTGTTTCATAAAATTTCTTGTACCATGATACATTAAAAATAAATGCTAAATTTTATTTATAAAACAAAAACAAGTAACTAAATATAAACAAGTAAAACTTAATTAAAACAATTTTTTTTTTTCCTGAAAGTTTAGGCCAAAACATGAGTGGGCATGATACCTGGCAAAATATGGTAGTTTAGATGTTTGTCACTTCCAAATCTCATGTTGAAATTTGATCCTCAATGTTGGAGGTGGCCCAAGTGGGAGATGTTTGGGGTATGGGAGTGGATCCCTCATGAGTGGCATGGTCCTAAGTTCTCACTCCTAATTCATGCAAGAGATGGTTGTTTAAAAGAGTATGGTGCGTCTGTCTTCTCTCTCTTGCCCTTTCTCTCACCATATGACATTCTTGCTCCCCCTTCCCATTTGCCTTGATTGCCAGTTCCCTGAAGCCCTCATCAGATGCGGATCGACACTGGTGCCACACTTCTCATTCCGTTTATAGAACCATGAGCCATATAAGCCACTTTTGTTTATAAATATCCTAGTTTCAGATATTTCTTTTATAATACTGCAAAATAGAATGAGTTAATACTCATTTCTTTAGCCTGAGTTGTGGAATGAAAAACTACATTTCTTAGCCTCTCACTGGGGAGCTCCCCACACAGAGAAATGATCACAGCAAATTTTTGCAAAGAGCAAAATCTAGTTGCACCTTATGCAGGATTATAACAGAGCTCATTATGGGCTCAAAAATCCATCACCAGACCCTTCCCAAGGAGGGAGACAACGACCACAACAAATTTTCACAAAAAGCGGGGGCTAGATCTGACACTGTCAGGAGTTTAAATAGCCTAGACTCAAAGACCTGCATAGGCAAAGAGGCAAATCCTAATCATGTATTTCTACCCAGCATAAAAGTTGTTTTTGTTTACTTTAATCCAACAGTCCTCCTACCCTCAGACCCTTAGGCAGATTTCTGCAACCCTGCACAACAGCTGAACCCAACAGAGGTACCACCTGGCTAGGGAACATTCACTGCAGCCTGACTGCAGCACTGGTGAGGGTGTAGAAAGCAAAGAACCCTTGTATACTGTTAGTGGTAGTATAGATTGGCACAGCTACTGTGGAAAACAATATGGAAGTCCCTAAGGAAATTAGAATTAAAAATAGAAGTACCTTACCTCACAAGAGCCATATGAAAAAAAAAAAAAAAAAAAAAAAAAAAAAACTTAATTACCCAACAATGGAAGAATGGCTTCAGAAATTGTGGCATATATGTGTATATATATATATGTATGTATATACCACATATAATCATATATAATTATATACACACACATATGTATGGATATTACTTAGTTTTAAAAAGAAAAGCTATCCCAATATTCCCATCATTTACTATAGGTTAGATGAACTTGGAGGACATTTTTTTGTTCAGTGAAATAGGTAGAGAAGGAAAAAAATACTGTATGACTTCATATACATAGAAACTAAGAAGAAGAAGAAAGAAGATAAATGCATAGAAAAATAGAACAAAGTCATGCTTATCAGGGAGGGGCTGGTGGTGGGAAATAGAAAGACAAAGTTACAGACATAAGGATACATAATTCTGGAGGTCTAACGTACAATATGAGAACTATAGTTAATAGCATAATGTCCTACTAGGGATTTTTGCTAAGAGAATAGATTTTAGGTGCTCTTGCCACATACACACAAACACATAAAAAGATCTAACTATAAATGATGATGGATATGTGAATTAGCTTTAGCACATCAAATCATGTCACTATGTAAAGTGTATCAAAACATCATTTCTCACATCTTAAATGCACAATTTTTAAAAGCATAAGTAAATTTCTTGTAATAAAAGCGATGTGAAAGCTGCACGTATCTTTGCTACTTATAATGCATGATTCAGAATTTAGCCCATGTCCATATCTAGCTGCAAGGCAGGCAATGAAATGTAGTTTTTATTTGGATAAACAAGGGGGCTGATGAAACTATGACTAGTTCTGTTAAAAGAAAGAAAAGAATCCATATGTGGGGACAGTTGGTAATTTCTGCCTGGAGTAGTCTTAAAATTCCATCTTGCATTTAACTTACTTTATATAGATAGTTTACTATGTGGACCTATTTGCAACTATAGCTTATATCACTCCTGTAAGTTAAGTAATATAACATCACCCATTCAGCTCTAATTTCTCTCATGATACCCATAAATCAATAGATAACTGATTTGTTCAATGTATCATATCTAAAACTGAGTTAGTAATTTGTAAAATGGGGTGGCGCCTGTGGAAAGTGAGTAGGGCGCTGACCCCATATATTGAGGGCAGTGGGTTCAAACCCGGCCCTGACCAGACTGCAACAAAAAAATAGCTGGGCATTATGGTGGGCACCTGCAGTCCCAGCTGCTTGGGTGGCTGAGGCAAGAGAATAACCTAAGCCCAAGTGCTGGAGGTTGCTGTGAGATGGGATGCCACCGCCCTCTACCAAGGGCGACCAAGTGACACTCTGTCTCAAAAAAAAAAAAAAAAAAAAAAGGAATGTGTAAAAATAGAAAATAATCATTGAGGCTTACTCAATTAATCTGGAGAAGTATAGAGCTATTCAAAGGTATCCCTTTGTGTTTCTCAAGATAAAGTAGTGTCAACTGTATTCAATTAAAAAAAAAATAAAATGAAAATGATTCAGTTCATACTATAGAAGAAGAACTCAGAGATCATTTTAAGGGAAAGAATTTTTCTTAGAGACTAGAGCGAAGGAAATTAGTTTAAAAGTTATTACAACGATTTGGACAAGAAATATAATGAGGATCCAAACTACCGCTGCACAATATGAGAATGGGTAAGCAGTGGGAAAGCCTACAGTTGAAATGAGGAAAAATTAAAAAATTTGGTGAGAGACTTAATCACAGTTACAAAGCAGCATCTAAGACGACTTGCTGGATTCTGAGTCAGGACATTGAGCTATGTGATAGGGAGACATTTGAGGGGGGAACAATAAATTAGTAGTTTTTTGCCCTTAGTAGAAGTGCCCTTTCATCCCTTATTTTCTTGGTTACTGGTTTGATTTAAAAATCAAAAACTGATGGGCCTTCAACGTCAATTATAATGATGAAACCAGAGAGTCCCTGGGAGACAGATGATGAAATACTTCACATTTATTTCCAAAAGATATATTTTTAAGACATCTTTTTTGAGAACACCATTTTGTAAATATATCTCATTATGTGACATTTTCACAGTCTAAAAATCCATTCCGTACCCGGTATTGGAGAAAATGTGGAACATTATCATGAGAAAAAATAATATTCTGTTCAATACCCATGATGCCAAGCTTGCAACATTTATCCTTATAAGCCTTCCTCTGTTTTTTCAAGTATGTGTTTTGAATCATCTTTGAAATTCAGAGTAAATACATCATTTGATTGATGTTTATAAAAATTACATAGATTGTACATATGTGGGCAAAGAGTTTTTTATACAGGAAATTTGGAGTGAATCTCAAGTTATTGAAATTACTTTTCTGCAATTGTTTTTTATATGAATTTGTCAAATAAGTATCTTGCAGAAATTGACAATGAATTGTACTTATCATTTTAAGATCTCAGGGAAACTACTGGCTACACAATGAAAGAGATGGTTGGGAAACGATTTAGGTCAAGTATAGTATCATGAGTACTCACAATAAGATTTTTCTTTAAGTGAATAAGTTATCACTTATAAATTCATTCAAACAAAATATCATATGCACTTTAAAGGCAAACAACTAGAAACTTGTATTAAGTAGGTAAAAATAAGGCAAAATCTTTTAGCTCTATGAATGTAAAAGTTTATTTTCACTAAATTTTTATTAATTATAAAAGCATGCAGGCAAAATGTTATATCTTTAATATGGTTAGGTGAATAGCTAAAATTCCTAAAGAAGTCTCACAAGCCACTAATAGATAAGCAAACCTTTTGATGAAAACTTAACCTAAAGCAGGACAGCTGGAAATGCCAGTAATAGCAATTGAAGAGACAAGCTTATTCAGAGTAGTATTTTCTAGTCTTAATAGGAAGGCTATAATTAAAAATAATATTTTTCTATGACATTATTGACATCAACAAAAAACTCTCCTTGTACCTTCCCCAAAAGATAAGTTATTTCTTGTCAAAGTTTGCTTGAGAGCTTTGCAAAATTGCAAGTATGTAGAATAATCTATGGTATGTGTCATTTTCTTCAAAATGTTTAGAGATCCATCTTGCCACTTAGTATGCCTGGGAATTAGGCTATATTTTACAGATATTTAATTTTCCGAAGGAAAAATAAACATGTCTTATTTGCAGTCAGCACACAAAAATACTGTTAACCATATTTTAGAAAATCTATACTAAAGAAAAAAAAAATTTCTAGTTTGTATTCTGCTGGTTAATATTGTGTAGTGTCAGTGGAAAAATCAAGTTTCCAAGTCTATAATCATTCATGGAGGGAATTAAGGACAATATTGAATGATCAAATATTTGTTCCTTTAACTGTCAGTATTATTCATAATTTTTATTTAGAAGAAAGATGTAACACATTAATGTACATACAGGTCTCAAATATTTATGGTGGGAAATTTTGTTTAATTTGTCATGCTTTTGTAATTTTACATTTTATTTCTACTTTATTCCTTTAAACAGTCAAAACATATTGACTCAAGAAAAATAATTTATAAAACTGATGAATTGAATTAGAAAAAGTATTTAGTTTCTTTTATTTCATGCTTAATAAGCTGCTGTAAATGTACATGGGTGTACGTACCCAAGACGTTTTTTGATTTTGTTGGTTTTTCAGCAAATTTGGAAAAGCAAGCACTGAGAGAGATAAAGAAGAAAGGAGAAAAGAGCATGTGAATGTTTTCATTCTACTTTATAATTACTGCCTATAAAACTTATTATTTCACAATATTATTTCTATAATATCTATAGATATATATGTATATATATGATGCTTGTACGTTAGCACATACATGTTGGTATATGTACATATGATAGACTTCATTTTTATTCATTCAACTGTTAGTGCACTGTAGGTTGAACTAAGTCAAAAATTTCATGCTGGAACTTCATTAGTTTCTTCATGGCTTCTGAACATCAAGAAAATTTTCAAATTTTACCTAACGATTCAATAATAACCTTTATGCCACATAGAACTGCAGGCCTGTTGAGTATCTGTGGCTGACAGTCACAGAGGCTAATGATTGATGAACTGATGCTTTGCAGTCACAGTTTCCCAGGAGTCATGGCATTCTTAAACTAATATTAAAAAGGTTCAATTGCATTTTGTTATGCCTAAAGAATAAAAAAAGGTCTCTTTCTACTTTGTGGTTGACCTTGCTTCTGTGAACACTCAGGTGTCATGCTCTGCCTTAAGAGAAAACACAGATAGACATGGATTTTGACAGACATTATTTTTTAGTATGTAATAATCTATTTTCTGGTTTGTACCATTAAAGACTTTATTTTCATTAGCTTAAAATATACTGAAATAATTAAATCATTAATGGAAAATTGATTATCTAATAAGTTCCACATCATTACATTTATATTTTATTCTGTAACATAAAAGAGGTACAACAAAAGATTTTATAGGTTAAATGTCTACCAAAAGTCTGTAAATATTTCTTTTTTAACCTGACATAATTTTGACCTTATCTGAAATCCATTTTGGGATCTCAGTAGGATAGGACATCTATGAAAATGGAGGTGTTTTTTCATTATATTTTTTAATTTTCATAACTTCACAGTTACCTTAAGTCTAGTTGAAGGTATTTTTGAAGAAGTTAGCTTCATGTTTATATTGAAACTTTTACCTTAAATTGTAGAAGATTGATGGAGGAAAAACAATACTTGGAAGAAAACAAAAAATGTTCTAGCTCTAATTCCTATAGAAAAATAAAATAAAATAATAAAGATGTTTTCATTTTCTCATAGAGCTACAAATTTCCACATTGTTTTTCGTTTTTACATATAATAAAGTCTGTGATTTTACAACAGATAAGAAACAATGCATAGGGTAAGGTTTGTCCACATGTTGATATATATTTGTTTATTATTCAGATATTTCTTTTCAAAATAATCCTACATAGATAAAAATTTAAAAATTGTGTACTACTTTACTAAAGAGAATATTCTCCAGCTACATTTAGGTTAATACAAAAGATGTCGAGTTTCCTTTTTTTTTTTTTTTTTTTTTTTTTTTTTTTAATTTATTGATAAAAATAAACACATGCCCACAAAAGATAAAAATTCAATTTACTTTAAGTTTCTGGGAGGGAAAGGAGGAAGGGGGCAAAGGGAAAGAGGCAGGAAGAATAGTGTGCTCACACCTAACAGGCACAATGTAAGGGTATATGGCACTCCTTCTGGCTGAGGAGCACAACTACAACAGGGACCTTTCCTTTTCTTTTTTCTTTTCTCTTTTCTTTTCTTTTCTTTTTTTTTTTTTTCTTTTCTCTTCCCTTCTCTCCTCTCCTCTCCTCTCTTCTCCTCTTCTCTTCTTTCTTTCTCTCTTTTATTTGTGACAGAATCTCACTATGTCAGCCTTGGTAGACAGCCATGGTGTCACAGCTCACAGCAAATCTTTGGCTTAAACAATTCTCTTGCCTCAGCCTCCCAAGTAGCACAACAGGGACTTTTTCAAATGCAGACATTGTAGCCTAATCATTTGTACCCTCATATTAATCTGAAATTAAAAAATATTGTGTACTATAAATAGTGCTTAAAATAATTTAGGACAAAATGCAGGCCAATCCTTCTTTGTCTGTATTGCTGAATGAGTGTGGTGTGTACACATGGAAAGAACTTTAAAGTCAGAGAGCCTCAATTCCAACCCATTGTCACCATAGGAATATGGTGACAGGCTATTAAACAGCTTTCTTATGATTTCTGAGTCTCGGGATTCCTTTTTTCTATAATAGACATGATAATTTCTGCTGATTTCATAAGATAGCACATGGAAAATTCTAAGAAAAGTGATAGGCATTTGAGAAGAACTTAGTAAGTGATAAGATTAATAACAATAGTGACAGGATTTCGGGAAAGTGAGTAACAATCAAATAAAATTTACTACATTGTTCCTGACAATTGTATTACTACAAATAAAATGTGCCATTAAACAGAAGGAATTTGAGAAGGTAATCCAGAAGATAATAATAAACAGAAGAAAATAATCTACACATTAAAAACTAAAACTTTTAATCTACTGTCTTATTATTTTACCTTAAGAAATGTTTTATAAATAAGACAGAAAGTTCATAGGTATTGGTCCCATAGTTTCCTGATACTGATTGATTCATTCCAACTTTCAGTTAATGATGTTATACAGACAAACTTAAAAAAAAAAAAAACCAAACTAGTTATAATCACCTTTTTATTCAAATACAGTCAAATTTTAGCTCAGGTCTGATTTTCTTTATTTAATAGAAATAAACATGATCAATTTCATTTTATAATATTGGGCTAACTTATTTATATGCATTACTTTTTAATAATTTCAACAATGTCAAGGAAATTGCAATTTCTTTAACAATTTTCCCAACAATGATACTGAAGTACAAAGAGACTTAGGAACTTGCACAGGTCACACAGACATAAAGTGACCAAGCTCATATATTTTTTTTTTTTTTCCTATTATTATTATTATTTTTTTTTTTATTGTTGGGGATTCATTGAGGGTACAATAAGCCAGGTTACACTGATTGCACTTGTTAGGTAAAATCCCTCTTGCAATCATGTCTTGCCCCCAGAAGGTGTGGCGCACACCAAGGCCCCACCCCCTCCCTCCTTCCCTCTTTCTCCAAGCTCATATTTAAAACAAGACATTTTTGTCTTCAGATCTCTAGAGCTCAACCCTCACATCATATTAATTGAGGGACACAATAGAAAATTTAAATAATAAAATTGAATGGGTACAGGCGATTGCACTAATGTACACAGCTATGAGTTAACAATAAAAAAAATTTAAAAAAAAATGTTCTGCAATTTGATAATGGTGATGGCTGTGCAACTCAGGGAGCATGCTAAGAATAGCACCAGACGGTGTACTAATAAAGTAAATCTTATGGTCTATGAATTATATTTCCAAAAAGCTGTAATGTTTTTATAATCCCTTATGGTCCTTTATTTTTTTTCTTCTGTGTTTCTTTTTTTTAATTGTTTGGGTTTCATTGAGGGTACAAAGAATTAGGTCATGCTGATTACATTTGTTAAATAAAGTCCTTCTTATGCTTGTGTAAAAAGCTGCATTTAAAAAATAATAATGATAATAAAGAAACTACCAGCTCTCAAAAAAAAACATAAATATATATATTTTAAGATAATAAAAATGAAATATTTTTTAAGAACATGATGTTATATTTTAATTTCGACCTTTTTTTTTTTTTTTGGTAACACGGACTATGGTTTCCTAAAATATATTTGAGAATTATATTTAAATGATATTTTCTTGAGAAACAATTAAATAATAGAGCTTATATCTGCATAATTAAATTGGCAATTAGCATTCTCTAAAACATGTCTCCATTACTATAATTTGGAAATTATGTTGTTTTGTGGTACAACTTTTTCATTTTTAGTGTATCTGTTGTTCACTTGCCATTTTCTATTTTTAAATTATAGCACTGCATGAGCCCTTGATTGACAATTGGCCAAGAAACATGTAACATTTTGAGCAAATTAATTACATAAAAACTGCATTACCAATCACTAATGATGGGGATATTTTTGGAGAAAGGTGATTTCATCATTGTGAAAACATGAGAGTGTATTTATAGAAATCTAGAGTTTAGGCTGTATGGTGCAACCTGTTGCTTCCAGGTTTTAAATCTATACAGCATGTTACTGTAGGCAACTATAACACAGTGGTAAGTATTCGTGTATCTAAACCTTGAAAAGGTACATAAAATTTGGCAGAAAAGATTAAAAAAAAAAAAAAAAAGGTACATGTGTATAGGTACATACCATGGATAGAAAGTGAAGAGATGGAAGTTGCTCTGGATGTATCAGTGAGAGGTAAGAGAATGTGAAGCCTTGGTCTTTACTGTACACTATAGAAGACTATATAAACTCTGCACACTTAGGCCCAAACTACATTTATAAAAAAATTTTCCTAGGTGGCACCTGTGGCTCAAAGGGGTAGGCACTGGCCCCATATGCCAGAGGTGGTGGGTTCAAACCTAGCCCCAGCCAAAAACTGCAAAAAAGAAAAAAAAAAAAAAATTCCTGTTTAAGAACTTAATTTTAGCTTGTAATATTTTTACTTTATAAACTTTTAATTTTTTGATTCTTTTATAACAACACTTAAAACGTAATCGTGTTGTAAAAATACATGAAAATATTTTTTTCCCACAACCTTATTCTATAACCTTTTTTTCTATTCCTTAAATATTTTTTTTAATTTTTAAAATTTATTGTTAAAAATTAAGACACCAACGCACCTATTTGCCCAGGCCTTACACAATCAAGGTCATCAATAGTACTGACTTCAAGCTCCATATCTTGTTCCGCTGGTAGGTCTTCAGAAGCTATAACACACATGGGGCTGTCCTTGCCTATGAGAACAATGCCTTCTTTTGAAATAGCTCCTCAAGGATCTGCCTGGGGCTGTTTTATAGTCAGTTTTTTAAAAAATAAGTAGAATGAGTACCTTCTAAAATAATGATAAAAATTATAGTATAGTAAAGAGATAAACTAATAGCATAGTCATTTATTATCATTATGAAGTATTATGTGCTGTACATGATTGTATGTACTATATTTTTATAAGACTGACAATTCAGTAGGTTTGTTTACATCAGCATCAGTCACTACCAACACGTGAGCAATATGATGTGCTATGACATTATGATGACTATAATGTCACTAGATGATAGAAATTTTTCGACTCCATTATAATTTCAGGAGATCACTGTGGTATATAAGATACATGGTCTGTTATCTATTGCAACATCTATGCAGTACATAACCATAAATTAATTGCTAATTTGTCAACATTCTCCATAATGCAATATGTCCATATTTATATTAAAACATATGGTGGGAGTTGATACACAAAGTTTTTTCCTTTATTTCTCATATTACTTATATTAAAATTAATTTGCTTTTGTTTACTCAGTACTTTCCTATAAAATGAGTGTAAGGCAAATTCCCTAAAATGACATTTGGACAGGGTAATACCAATGACCTTATGCAAATTATTTCAAAGTCTGAGCTAAGTTCAGTTGTCCATTAAGTCTTTTTTAAAATAGATCATAACTACCACTGTTTTTTCTCATTATAATTATTAACAATACTTGTCACAATTATCTATAGATTATGAATGATCTGACTGGTTATTGATTAACACTTATTTTATTTGCACTGTTGGTGAACACTAATCAGTTATTCATAATCTATGCTTTTATCCAAAGTATAAAGTCTTTTCATATTTGTTTCCTGGTTTAATAAATCTTAGTAACTATACCCTCATTAGTTTGTGCCTCAATACAAATTACTGCAAATATAATATGTTTTAGGCACAGTTAAGGTTTCTGGGAATGTACAGAAGAAAATTAAACATTTTTTTTTAATTTCAAATGAATATGACGATATAAATTTTTAGGTTACATTGTTCTAACTTCCAAAGTAAAGTTCAAGTTGTAGGAGACACGTTCATCCAGGGGACATGCTGAACATTTTCTTATTGAACAATAGATTTTTCTTAATGAACATGCAGTCTTATATACCAGAAACAATAAAGACTAAACTAAGTTGAAAATATGAGAAATGCTACAAATAAACCTATTCAGCAATTAAAAAATGTTTGTTTGAAGATGGGGTGACATAAATGAGTGTACAAGGGGAACAGAGGAAGAATAGTATGTGGTATATATCTTTATTATCTTGATTGTATATGCAAACAGTCCTTCAATTTAATATAATTTATTTAAAGCAAAACAGATTTTGTAGATTAAAAAAATTAGAAATTTATGCAGTTCAAAAAAGATATCAGTGTGGGCTGATATTGTCAGAGATAATTTTATGGAGAACTAGAAATTCATATTTCTTTTGAAAGATGCAAAATGTGCAGATAAACTAAGAGGTAAGAAGACCAATGCATATTAACAAGTGTATGGTTCTGCATTAAAAACAAAACAAAGAAAAACGCCTGATTCTCCTAATCAAGTTGGTTCTTAAACACAGGCTAAGGAAGAATTGTAAACAGACAAGAAGGCCCAAGTCATACTGAGGTTAAATTAAATATACAATGATCAGAAACAATTCACTGTACAATATCTACACATGTACAACTTCCACAAAAATATAGAGATTGCAGTTTAATTTTGAATTCTAAAATCTATTTTGGCACTAAACACTAATCTGATTCTGATTTTTTCAAATTTCATGGCAGAAGAGTGTCAAATATAATCAATTTTATTAGTTGTGTATTGTCAATTGATGTTTGTAAAAGTCTTCATAAATACTTGACTTATTCTTTAAATAGGTTATTTCTTCCTAGAACAAAAAAAAAGATCATCTTTCTTGTACTATAAACAAGATGCAAATGCTTCAAAAACATGTTTTCTGATCATATTTATGTAAAGATATATTCTCCACAGCTCAATTTTACTGGGCAGTTTAAAATCAATTTGTAATGTAATCCCTTCCAGAGTAAAACAAAGTAACACTTACATCTGGTTTAAAAAAGTAAACAAATGAATTTCATTTTGTTTTGATTTTTTTCCTTGAAAAATACTGATTTATGCAACTGTCAGGTTTGAATGCATATAACACAACTTTCTCAGATTGAATCCAATTGATATTCCCATAACAATGTCAAGGATTCAATACATCACAGGAGCAGTGAGACTGTAATAAATAATCCTTTCAGAAAGAAAGCTATTCGTCGCTAAGTAAACACATAGGTAAATATCCTTTGTTTTTCTCTATATATAGAATCTAAAGGTTCTGTGTCTTTAGTTTTAGAATATCCTAATCTATAATCATTTAATCATTTCCTGTAAAACATCATTTGTCTTATGACCTCTCTTTAGCACTGCCTTCATGACAATTGTTAGAATTAATTTTAAGTGTGATTTAAGACCATGAATTAACATTCAAAGACAAGGAAAATAAAATACTGTATTCCAGATGATTCTGGTAGAGCTTATCCTGTAAAACTGTCACTTTACTTTGCAAAACTTAGAAGAGGTACAGTGTACTGTGAATGTCTGAAAGTCACTGGTGACTCAAGAGTGTGAGCAGAGAGTAGCTTTGTAGAATACCATTTTTTTCTTACAAAAGAAAGCTAACCAAGTTGCATATCTACACCCTTGAATATAATACCTATGCATTTTGATGGTTTTAAAATATTATTTTTAGTTACAATCAATCTTGGTAATTGTATATTGTACATTTGAACAACATAGGTATTTTTTAATGATTATTTCCACATTTCTGTTTCATAAGAGGTGTGTACTGCATATGCCACACATTGTATTGATTTCTTATTCATTTTCTATCCTTTTTACATATCATTTTCCAGTATAATATTTAAGCTAAGCAAGCATTTTTGTACAGTTTTAAAGACAAGTTTTTTAATGTGCATAACAATATAACTTCATATTAATGATGTAAGAACATTAGAAAATCACCAAATTTTAAGTACATAAGTCCAACTAACAGAAACCAAGTAGATTTAGATACAGAGAAACACAGAAAGTGGATCAATTCATATCTATGTCCTAAGAGTAATGTGATGTGATGAACACATTTTGCATTATTGTTGTTCTGAAATTGTAACCAATTATAACTACTAACATTGTTGAATAGTTATCATGGACTATGATCTTTCTTAGTGCATAAAGATACTATCTTGTCTCGTAAGTATCCTATGAAGAAATGTTACTGTTAAATCTATTTTATAGTTAAGAAGACTGAAATATAAAGGTGGATGATTGGCCAAGACAATTAGGTGGAAATAAAATTTGCTCCTGAGGACTCAGCGCCTGTGGCTCAAGCAGCTAAGGCGCCAGACACATACACCTGAGCTGGCCGGATCAAAGCCCAGGTGTGCCAAACAATAATGACGGCTGCAACCAGAAAATAGCCAGTGTTGTGGCGTGCACCTGTAGTCCCAGCTACTTGGGATGCTGAGGCAGGAGAATCCAGGAGTTGAAGGTTGCTGTGATCTGTGATGCCATGGCACTCTACCCAGGGCAACAGCTTGAGGCTCTGTCTCAAAAATAAATAACTAAACAAACAAACAAATGAATAAATAAATAAATAAATTGCTCCTGAGATCTAATTTTCAAGTCCACAATTTTGACCACTAAAAGTATTCTTTGCTTCTCTCCTAAAAAAGTAGGTGGCTGTGGGGCAGTGCCTGTAGCTCAAAAGAGAAGGGCACTGGCCCCATATGCCGAAGGTGGCAGGTTCATGCCCAGCCCCGCCAAAAACGGCAAAAAAAAAAAAAAAAAAAAGAAAAAAGAACAAAAAGTAGGTGGTTGCATATTTAAATCCAGTTGACTGTTTTTTCTTGTAGCTAATTGATATTCCTAACAATCTTTTTTTTTCTTTTTCCTCTGTTAGTATTTTATTTTAAATACATTTGTAGCAAGTATGTTTCGAATTTCCTTCATTTATTTCCCATCTTTTAAACCCATGTTATCACCCGTTTAGTATAAATAGCATGATTTCTGCCTTCCATAGCCTCACTGTACCTACCAACTTCCCAAGTCCTCACATTAATTATAGGATTTCATTTGAGGCTCTGAGCTGGATGTACACAGCCCTCTAAATTCTGGAGGGGAGTGGGGCTTTGGTGTGTGCCACACCTTTTGGGTGCAAGACAAGATTGTAAGAGGGACTTTACCTAAAAAATGCAATCA
>CAUYPK010157221.1:0-51876 GCA_963574355.1 Loris lydekkerianus
GAGCCCCCACAGCCCGCCCCCGATGCTCCCCCCTTGGTGGGGCCGATAATGAGCCCGCACACAGGACCCCGCTGCGGACCACGGTGCTGCCCCCTGTCTGCGGCCGACTCGGAGCGGGCACACAGGACCCCGATGCTGCCCACTGTCTGTGGCTGATGCTGAGCCGGCACATAGGACCCCGCTGCTGCCCACTGTACTGCCCACTGTCTGCAGCTGACGCTGAGCCGGGACACAGCACCCCGCTGCTGCCCACTGTGCTGCCCGCTGTCTGCAGCCAACAAGGAGCCGGCACACAGGACCCCGCTGCTGCCCATTGTGTTGCCCACTGTCTGCAGCCAACAATGAGCCGGCACTACAGGACCCCGCTGCTGCCCACTGTCTGTGGCTGATGCTGAGCCGGCACGCAGGACCCCACTGCTGCCCACTGTACTGCCCACTGTCTACAGCCGACAAGGAGCCAGCACACAGGACCCCACTGCTGCCCACTGTACTGCCCACTGTCTGCAGCCAACAAGGAGCCAGCACACAGCACCCCGCTGCTGCCCACTGTGCTGCCCACTGTCTGCAGCCAACAAGGAGCCAGCACACAGGACCCCGCTGCTGCCCATTGTGTTGCCCACTGTCTGCAGCCAACAATGAGCGGGCACTACAGGACCCCGCTGCTGCCCAATGTCTGTGGCCGTTGCTGAGCTGGCACACAGGACCCCGCTGTTGCCCACTGTCTGTGGCAGATGCTGAGCTGGCACACAGGACCCCACTGCTGCCCACTGTCTGTGGCTGATGCTGAGCCGGCACACAGGACCCCACTGCTGCCCACTGTGCTGCCCACTGTCTGCAGCCGACAAGGAGCCGGCACATAGGACCCCGCTGCTGCCCACTGTCTGTGGCTGATGCTGAGCCGGCACACAGGACCCTGCTGCTGCCCACTGTGCTGCCCACTGTCTGCAGCCGACAAGGAGCCGGCACACAGGACCCCGCTGCTGCCCACTGTGCTGCCCACTGTCTGCAGCCAACAAGGAGCCGGCACATAGGACCCCGATGCTGCCCACTGTCTGTGGCTGATGCTGAGCCGGCACATAGGACCCCGCTGCTGCCCACTGTACTGCCCACTGTCTGCAGCTGACGCTGAGCCGGCACACAGGACCCTGCTGCTGCCCACTGTGCTGCCCACTGTCTGCAGCCAGCAAGGAGCCGGCACACAGGACCCCACTTGCTGCCCACTGTCTGTGGCCAATGCTGAGCCGGCACACAGGACCCTGCTGCTGCCCACTGCCTGTGGCCGATGCTGAGCTGGCACACGGGACCCCGCTGCTGCCCACTGTCTGTGGCTAATTCTGAGCCGGCACACAGGACCCCGCTGCTGCCCACAGGTTGCCCACTGTCTGCAGCCAACAAGGAGCCGGCACACAGGACCCCACTGCTGCCCACTGTGCTGCCCACTGTCTGTGGCTGATGCTGAGCCGGCACACAGGACCCCGCTGCTGCCCACTGTGCTGCCCACTGTCTGTGACTGATGCTGAGCCAGCACACAGGACCCCACTGCTGCCCACCGTGCTGCCCACTGTCTGTGACCAATGCTGAGCCAGCACACAGGTTCAGTCTCGCTGCACGTGGAGAGTGAGCCACTCAATGTCCTGGGGGTGCATTCCAGAAAACGCAGCCCACGTGGTGGTGGCCTGGCAGGTGGCACTCTGCTCCCAAGGCCCGTCCCTGGCTCCCACCAAACAGCTCCAGAGGGAAGCAGGGCCATCCCCACCAGGGCACCCAGTACTCATGGGACTTGGAGGGCTGTGCTTCACAGTGACAGCAGGGATGGGGCCTCTCCCTCCCTGCATTATTTGGTAAGGCTAAGGTAGAGGCTGTGGGTTTCTGTCACACTTGAGGAAAATTTATTTCATACCATCAGCAAGGAAACACCAACAGAACACACACCATGTTTTCGCTTCTAGTTTTATCCAAACCCATTTCTAATTTCAGAAAAGTTAAGCTTGGGTTCAAGCTATCTGATGACCTTCCATCTTGAGGAAAAAGCAAAGAGGCCACAACAGCATTCCCTGCTGCACAGAACCTAAGTCGTTATTACCAGGAGGGAGATCAGCGCAGAGCTGTCATGGGGCCTGTGTGTTTGCTCAGAACCTTCTTGGGTTTCCAGACCAGGCTCCCCAGCCCCTCCCAAGGGCTCTCAAATCTTCCAAAACAGCTACTGAGCAGCTGAGAGGAGCCAGGCCAGACGGCTCCCACACTCACCCCTCCACCATCTGAATTTTCAGTGATGTGATCACTGATTATTCTCATCTCCTCACCCAGTCTGGCCTCTTCTCCCCAATTTTATTCCTGCATAGCTCATGCACTTTGCTCAAATGACCTGCGGGTCCGGGCAGCCCACCACCAAGCCCCTTCCCAGCACAATGTTTCTCACATGGAGGCAACTCTCGGTATCCATCTGCCTCACAGTGGACAGTCCTACATCAAACAGGACAGTCCAGAGCAGCGCAGCTCCAGGAGACTCCAGTGTTCAGGTGTCCTATCTGATGTGGCTTAGGAAGTTCACATCTCCGTCCTGTTTTAAGTGGAAACATCACCTGCATCCAGCAATGGGGGCCCCAGGTATTGATCCCAAGCCCCACCAAGTGACCTATTTCTGGGCACTGCCATGAGGTGTCACACGGATAGCACTTCATCCGCCACAACAGGAGTCATGCCCACAGGGTACCAGGGTGCTTCTCTACTCCCTGAGACAGAGCTGGCAGGGCTGAGTGGGATAAAAGTGAGGTCTGCAGCTGCATGAGACAGTGGGAAACCAAGGCTTAGTGGGCTTCAGGGCAGAAGGCTCTGCCCACCTAGAAGACTGCACACTGCTCCCTCGTCCTTGTGAGGTGGACTAAGGGAGCAGATTGTAACTGTGTGGCCCATCCACACCTGTCCCAGAGTCCCTAAAGGCCCTCCCCCTCTCAGAAGCAGAAATGCCTCAGCAGGTTCAGAGACGTCCTATGAGCCATTTGTACAAGTGAGGAGAAAATGATAAAGATCTTTATTTACATCAGGCATGGGAGGATGTTTTAGAGTTTTTATCTGGGACATTCCCATTGAGACCCTCAATATTTCCCATCTTCCCAGTCTTTTTTCTAAAATGAGCAAGTTTTTCCCTAGATTAATGCAGCTGAAGTGGCCTGTAAGTTGCATGGACTCTCCAACGCTGGCCTTTCGTTCTCACAGTTCCTCTAACTGCACGATTCAAGTTCTCAGGATTTGTATCACAGAGACAAAGATGATGAGAGAACCGATGGCTGATAAGCTACGCCAGGTGGTACCGTAGGGTCCCTAACACACCCCCACCTGTCACATGAGCCTGTGGCCCAGCTTCCCTTGCACACAATTCCCCAACCCCCACACACATGGCCCATGCATAGAGTATTAGGGCACAAGCCCCTCCTTGCGGCACACAGAGTCTGAGTCTCCCTGGCTGGCAAGTCTGGCACACTTGGTAACACTGGTCAGGACCTGGGTGAATGTCTCTGTTTGGTTCCAACATTTACTCATGATTAGACTGCGCTTCTGGACACACCACCAGAGAAGTAATGTAGCCTCAACATATCTCACAAGGGGTACCTGTGATGAGTATCTTATTACTGGTGACGTGACTTTGCTTGCTTGCTTCAGGTAGTGCCTGCTGGGTTTTTCCCTGTGTGATTTATAAAGCTTTGGGGGAAGATACTCTGGGACTGTATTACTATTATTACAAGACTTAAGAGACCCAGCAGCAAGCCGAGGTTTCGAGCTGGGAACAGCAAGAGGACAATAGCAGGGAAATGGAAGTTCAAATAAGGTGATTTAGTTAACAGTGCTGTGCCCATGTTTGACTTTCTGGTTTTTACAGGGATCTTTGGTGGTGTAAGGCGTCCACACTGTAGGCATGCCTACCCTCTGGCACGGTGGACTGCCTCCCTGGCACACCCACCCAGTGAGAAGTCAACTCAAGTTCATAACCAGGGTCTCTGCCACATGTGTCTGACTGGCCCTGCCCAGCTGAGCCTGGCACCTCACCAAGGCTACAGAGACAGAACCACCTGCCAGCACTCAACTCAGAGACAGCCATAGCAACGGTGACTTGGCACCCGTCACCAAGGCCATAAGGAAGCAAAAGAGTGTCGGGGACAACAGGCTTTGGGAATTCCCCCTCAGTTTGAGTGGCCACACAGGTGATCTCCCCTTACCCCATTAAAATTTTTAATGGAGTACAGTAAGCCCCCAAGAAAGATAACAGAAGCAGGCAAAGAACTTCACCAATTTCTGACAGTTGGAAAAGATACAATTAGGGTAAAGGGAGGCAGCCTGCAGCACCCGGAAGCTGGGCTCTCTCCCAGTACGGGGGCCCAAACTCGGTCCCTGCACAAAAGAGCTGGCTCTGCCACAGCCCCTACAGAAAGACAAGGGAGTAACCCAAGTAACAGGATCTCCCTTAAAGAAAATGATCAGCCACGAGAAAATCTCTGCAACTTGGCATTGCAGGTCCCACAGTGGCAAGTTCCCGATCCCTTGAGGGGACTCTGCACTGCTCAAAACCAGCCCCGTAGACCCAGGCTCTCAGCCAGCTCCTACCTCAGACAGCGAACTATCAGTATTTGAGGAGCACTTGGCCAGACCAAGAAGCTGACGTCTAAGAAACAGTGGCACACCATAGGAACACATCAGGGAACTGAGGGAACTGAGAAGAGTCTCCTAAGAGCCAAAAAGACAACGCATTCAGAAACAATAAGCTGCAATGAAAAAGCAACAGGACAAACGTGCTCTTGGAAATTAAAAATTTAAACTCAAAATAGGATCAGAAGACACACTGAAGCCCTCTCCCAGAAATGAGAATGAAGCTGACACAGGAGGAGAATAAAGCTGAAACCCCGGGGTCAGTCCGGCTGCCCAGGACCAACAGCAACTGCTGAGGGAGGGGGCACCCACCTGGCAGCCAAGAGTCCCCGGGGCTGGGAGAGAGCACATGCCACATGCTGCAGCACACTAAAATGTCACAGCGGCAGAAGACTACCCAGAAAACTTCCAGGAAGGGAAAAGGCTACCCAAAAGGAGAATGCTTGGCAGAGGTTCTCATCAAAATGAAGAAAGCCAAAACTAAAACAAGGGGTCACCATGAAACCCAGGCGGACAGAAAAGCAAGCACTAGGACACCTGCGCAGGCTACCGCATCATCAGCCCGGGGTCAGAAGGCAAGAGGTGGGAGGGACGTGACACCACTCTGAGAATGTAGAACAACAGAGTCAAGTAGCACAAAGGGCAAAGGCAAAAAGGACACCCAGCCCAAAACTTAGCGGCTGAGAACAGAAGAGACGGGACAGGCCAGGGCAGAACCCTGCTGTAACCGACCCGGTGAGCCTGAGTGACAGGAGAGCTGTGGACTGGAAGAACCACCTCAGAAGATGGCACTGAGGGGCAGGGCAGGGGACCACTGCTTTCCATGGTCTTTCATTGACACTTGCTATTTTGATTAAAATATTAAAAACCTGTATTTTAAGCGTGGGGTTCAGACAGACTGAATCAAACCCTGGCTGTGTGTCCATGGGCCTTGTCACCTTATCTACAGGATAGGGACAGTCCCCCCTCACCACTGTCAAGAGGAACCCTGGAAATGTCAGCACGGGACTCGCACCATACACGACAGCTCTGTTCAAAAAATTAAAGTCACTGGTTATAGAATCCAACATCTCAAGAACGTATTATTTTAATTGCAAGGCAAGGGTCAGAGGAACTTCAGGGCAGTTCTGACGTCGTCCCTCACCACTGGATTTCTGCACCGACGACGTACTGCTAGCTGAGTGTTCTCTGGAGCCTACTCAGACCACTGATGACCCCTCGAAGTCACTCTCCCGTTTCCCGGCGCGGCGCCCTTCCCTAGGAAGCCTGCTCCATGCGCGGTCACTCCCGCGGAGTAAGCTGTCCTCTCTGACAGGGGCGCCCGGCCCTGCGTGGCAGGGACTGCGAGCGGCTATCCTGAAAGCCCATTCGCGCCACCTGTTCCCTGTCCCTCCGGAACGTTTACTTCCCCGGCACCCAGGCCACTCCCAACTCCGTTGTGGAACCCTCGTCCCCTACGCAGCAGCTTCTGCGCTACGGTCGCACCGCAGGCACGGGCGTCCTCTACTCTGCGCATCCTGGGGGAACAACAGCCACAGGTCTGAGGACCGTCACAGCAATGGCAGAAGCGTCCTGGGTGCGGGACAGAGGCCGGCTCGACAGGGCCCGCGGAGGGACCAGTCCGGCCCGCGCTCTCCTTGGTGCGGAAACACCGAGGCCGCGGCTGCATGCTCCGGCCACCGAGCTGCGTCGCCGCCAGTAACTCAGGAGGCGCAAGCGGACGCCCTTCGAGTCCACGGTCCGGCTGGCGGCAAACAGCCCCAGGGGCGACTCAGCGGCACGCGGCAGGGCGGGGGTCCCCCAGGCGTCCCCGGGGCAGCGCCGCCCCGACGGCCAGCCGGGGCGCACGCGGGCCCGACGCCCCCAGCCCCGACGCGGGAGGCAGGCCGGGCCAACCGACGCCGCACTGGGGCCGGCGGCGGGGCCTACTCGCGCGCGCGGGGCTCCAGGGGACGAGGCCCTGCCGAGCCGCCCGTGCGCGGTCCCCGGGGGCCCGGGCCCGAGTCCGGCACCGGGGCTCGGCGGCGACGGGGCTCGGCGGGCCGGGCCGGGCGGTGGACAGGGGCGGGGACAGCGGCCGGGCGAGCGGAGGCCGCAGGGAGGAGGGGAGATCTCGCTCTCGCTCTCGCTCTCGCCCCGCGGGAAGGGGGAGGTGGAGACGCGACCGACTGCGGGAGCTGCAATTACCGTGTGGGCTGCGGAATTCTCGTGGTGTTTGTCGGGGAGATGCGATAATGGCGTCCGTCCTCGCGAGAGAAGCCGCCGCTCTGCGCAGGCGCTGCGAGCACCTCCCCTCGGCGCGCTATCCCCGACCTCCGCGCATGCTCGCCGGGGGCGGGGCGCAGGGCGCGGGAGGCAGGGCGGGCCCTGCGGGGCCTGCGGGCCCCGAGGCCGGCTGCTCGCGCTCCCGCCCTCTCCGACTCTCGGCGAGCATGCGCGGGCGCTCTGCTCGGGAGCTGGAGTGCTGTCTTTCCTAGGCTCTTACGTCCCCATAGACGCCCAGGCTCCTTGCCAGCCCAGGAGAAATGGCTCCGGAGGACCGATTGAGGAAACCTGCATTATCTTTGAGATGGAATGACGAGGAATTCTTTCGCCTCGCGACTACAAGTCCCAGAACGCCTTGCGCAGATTGTGCGCGGAGCACTGTGGGATTTGCAGTCCTGTCCGCTCTACCGTGCCTGCTGGGACTTGTAGTCTCTCTAAACTCGGGCCTCCCGTCTCGTCGCCCCTCCAGGGGATGCTGGGACTTGTAGTCAGGTTGACTCAGGTAGGCTGTGTTCGCGCAGCCGGTCGTACCTGCTACTGCTGCGGGGCCGGCTCTGCGGTTCCGGAAACTCCCAGAGCTTCCTTGAAGGAATCGGTGGTGCTAGTGCTGGTCCGCAGGGTCCGTGCGGAACCCCGAGTGCGCCCGCGCGGTGCTGGCATATGTGCCTTGAACTGTATAGCAGGTGGGCGATAGGTGTGTCCCCTGTGGAACACCTGGTACATTACGGTGGCGTGGACAGCTGGTAACATGCGTGTGCACGTGCTGTGTTCCGTGTGGGCGCGGGCGGGAAGGAAGCCCCGCCGTGGGCAGTCCCGGCTGGGCTGTGGACAGTCCATCGCAGGCCGCGCCAGACAGGCATCGGTGGAGACTGAAGTCTGCCCACCTCAAAGGTGAGGACGATGTCCAGGGCTACTGGAACCGCGAGGCGGGATTCGGACCCCAGAAGAGCGTGGCCAGTGCCCTGTCCACTCCCGCCGAGAGAAAGGGCTGGACGTCAATACAAAAATCCCCTCAGAGCCGCGGGCAGGAATCGTAGTGGGGAGCAGTGCCTGCTGTGCCCACCCGGCCCCAGAAACTGACCGAGCCCCAAACTCCTGGCATGGATGCCTGAAATGTGTGACGAGAAAAGGGACATTCAAGGACATTCAGGGCGATAATTTTCACATTGTTTACAAACCTCACAAAGCTTCAAGTGCACCTTGCACCTTGCACCTTGCACCTTGCCCCTCATCCCAGGGCCCTGCAGTTCCTGCTCCTAGACGGCCTGAAGTAACAAACACACGAATGAGTGGATGAAACCATGCAGACACAGGCCTCACTGAGTTTACTTTTCATCTCCACTGAACTATTGCACAGGATCCAATTTCTGTACTGTCCGATGCAACTGTCGTGGCTATTAAGTTTGCCCACCATGTTTGTAATATTTGGACCGTGTTACCCTTAAAATCATTGTAACCCTCGGACTGTAGTTTCTTTGAGACACTTGAGCATAAAGACAAAGGTCTCTTTGAGATACTTTCCTTGAGCATAAAGAAAGTAAACACTGATTTGCAAAACCATACCAAAGATCTCAGGACATGTCCTTGGTGCCTAGTGGAAAAGATCTGGAGATTAGGGAGGTCTAATGGACTATTCCCCAAGGCTTAGGAACTTTTCTCAGAGGAAACAAAGTAAATGAGCTACATTGCAGTTTGGAACCATTAGTTTTTCCAGGAAAAATGACATGCTGTTCCAGGCCCTAGGACCATTTTGGGGGTCATGGGTCTTCCAAGTTCCCCAATGAGTTTGAGTTCCATATACTTTCCAATGGGTGTACAACTTGAATAGAAATGTGTAAATTTCTAGTCGAAAAGAACTACTTCTGAAAAAAATGATGTGAGAGTACAGGGGATTCCATTTGTGTGTGTGAATAACTTGTGTGCAGTTACTTTGAAATATTCCCGAAATAAGCACAGGAAAAAAAAAACACAGAAGTACTCTTGGAGGCCTAACAGATGCATACCAATGGGGGGATTTCAGAGATAATCATGATATGATATTCTGTCTGGAGTATAGAAAATAAATTGGGGAGGAAATGAAGTGTCCTATGGGGATTTGGGCGAGCAGCTGAGGAGGCTGTGGCAGGGCTCTGGTAAGAGAGATGGGGGCTTGGAGCAGGGAGTGCACAGTATGGACGGGGGTGTTGATATTTGGATAGATTGGAATGATCCCAGGGGGTGAAATCTTACAGGACTTAGCCGTCCCATGGGGGGCAGAGAGGAAAAACACAGAGAAAGGCTGAAGCTGGGACACTCTTCCTCTCCTGGTCATGTACGGCAGCTCCTCACTCCCCAGCTTTGGGGCTGTAGGACTGAGTCACACCATCTGCTTCCCGGGTTCTGGGACTCAGGCCTGGGCTGGGCTGGGCTGGGCTGAGCTGCACCTGCAGCAGGCAGATAGCCTATTATGGGACTTGTCAGCCTCCACGATCATGTGGGCCGATTCCTCTGTGTATTTCCTCCCATACTTCTTATCTCCCATCCAAGTACTAACCAGGCCCAATCCTGCTTAGCTTCTGAGATCAGACAAGATTGAGCACGTTCAGGGTGGGATGGCCATAGACCCATACATCTTGCAATGTGTGTATCTCTCCATATGTGCTATTGGTCTGTCTCCAGAGAACCCAGACAGATATGCTGGGCTGGGATGACTTTCTAACTAAAGCAAAGCCTTGACATGAAGACCCCAGACCCACAGCCCCTGCATCCATGTGGTCTGCCTGAAAGGGACAAGTGAACATGGCAGAGTAGCCAAGGACGTCCCCCAAGAGCCCATAGATGGTCAGCTGACCAGAGAGATGTTCTTGGGAGAGACATGTGACTCACGCAGGGCCCAGGAGAGCATGGGAGGGTGGGGGGGGTTTACACAGTTCACAGTTGTGGCACTGCTGTTCTCGGGCCTTCACTTGTGTCCACTCACTAAACAACAACAGCTCTGCCAAGTGCCTTTGTCCCCACTTCACAGATGGGAAAACGGAGGCAAAAGTCAAGGGGTGAATGCATGAGTCTGGCTCCCCAAGGGTGGGTGTGTTTCCAAAGTGACTCATGGGCAGAAAACCGCATGGAATGCAAACGTGGTTCTTATTGCCTGAAACTAAGGCAGCTGTTGGAGCCATGGGTCAAAGCTGCAGGTGACATTATGCATGCAACTCCACAAGTTCTGGGACCCCAGGAGCCCACAGGTGGACTGAGGCTTCAGAATGTGTGTTCTGTCATTTTCCCAGATCTGAGATTCTAGGATTCTATGATCAGGTGTGATATCCCCACCCTCTAAAAAATTGCAGCTGTAAACCAAAATAATAAAATTACAAACTTGTCCATCCCAATCATGTAGGGCCCAGTTCTCAGGAAAAGGTATCTAGAGACAAACTGCCGTACCATGTGGGGAGGGTTTCTTGGCATCTTCAGATATTGCAAGAGGTCTGGTTGGGCAACCATCTCACCATCCAAATGCAGACACTTCTGTGTATAAAAGAGAGCACGCTTAATATTTATGCCAAGACAATAGGCATAAGCCAGGAGTGTCTCAGGCCACAGGCCATAAATCCAGGTCAAATCATCAAATCATGCCTTTCTTTGGAGAGTGAGGACCCCAGCATCGCCAGGAGCCCTGGGCGTGCAGCTGCCTGCTGCCCACCCTAGCCCCCAGTACTTTGACAGCTCCTGTCCTTGCACCTTGGAGCCGTTGTTCCTTTCTCGTGTCTGTGCCTGGCCTTGAGCATCCCACAGCTCCAAGCCGTAGGGTCAACACCACCAGAGTGGGTACTTTGTTCTCTCCCAGTCACCTCTGGTGTTCACCCTGCAGCTCCCAGCTGGCTCTCTGTAAAGTGTTTCTGACTCATGGGGAGATTCTCCCCACTGTTTACCAGATCAAAGCACAGTGACCTGCACGGCCTGTCCCCAGTGAAGGCCACTTGTCTCCACGCACCCACCTGTCAGCCAGGCCAAACATCCAGCAAGTTGGGATGGGCATGGGCTAAACTTTAACTCAGGCTCAGGGTCTGGGTGAGTCTCCACAAAAAAGCAGCGGGTACCCCCCACTCCGCAGTGGCTGTGAGTAACGTGAGCACAGAGATTGGAGACAGCCACCTGCTCTTGATTGGGGTCCACAGAACAGACCCAAGATGCTGGTGAGGAGCCATCAACAAGCCTCCAGTTTCTCACTCCTGGTCAAGCAGGTGTGGGGTACTCTGCGGCCACAGCGTCTGCTGTGTTCTCAGCACTCCCGTGCACAGAGGAACAGGACGGACCCTTGTAAGTGGATCGTCAAGTTTCCCAGGGTACATTTGACATGTCTACCTGTGTGGGGCCTTTGGAGATGACAGATGGTCCCCAGCCAGACTTCCACTCCTCTGTTTGCATTTCGTGACCTTGGGTGTCCTTGAGCGAATCATTTAAGCTCAGTTTCACAAGGTGGGCAGGAGGGTGAGATGCTCAGGACACACAGGTAGTAAGTGTCCCACCAAGAGATCCGTCAGAGATCCATGACCAGTTGTCCTGGTGGGCCGAGCTACAATGGTCACAATTCCTCTGATGCCCCTTCAGCAGGGAACATTCCCAGGTCATTATGTAACAAGTAGATCGTTGGGCCAGCCCACCAGGAGACTGCACCAGCTTTAGGCTAATGCTCTTTCTGGGCATCAGACTCCCCTCTATGAACTAAGGGGCTGCAGCCAGGGCTGCTGAGTCCAGGGCTCCTACCTCAGACGTCCCATACCTTCCTTCTGGCAGCTGAAAGACCAGGGCTTTGAAGCCAAACCCCAGATATGGGTGCTGGTGCCACTGTCAGGAGGGAGAAAGGGGGGAGGCTCATGCAGGTCACCTCACCTCCCTGAGGTTCTGTTTCCTCATCTATAAACTGGGGGTGGCATTGTCTCCCAGAACACAGGGACAGTATGATGTGTGCAGACTCAACCTGGTGGTCCACGCCAGCTCTGCCCAGGTCCCTGCCCATAGGACAGGGGTCCTCAAACTACGGCCCACAGGCCACATGTGGCGGTGTGATTGTATTTGTTCCTGTTTTGTTTTTTTACTTTAAAATAAGATATGTGCAGTGTGCATAGGAATTTGTTCATAGTTTGTTTGTTTTTTTAACTATAGTCCAGCCCTCCAACAGTCTGAGGGAAAGTGAACTGGCCCCCTATTTTAAAAGTTTGAGGACCCCTGCCCTAGGAACTCCGGGCTGTGGAGTGGGGAGCAGAGCTGTGGGGCGTGCTGGAGCCCTGGGTGACTGCCCTGAGGCTCAGGGAGCCAAGTCATTTCAGTTCCACAATGAAGGGAAAATATTCCACCTAATAGGCAAGACTCAAGCTTCCTAACAAAGGATCCTCTCTGTTGGTATTTACTCATCAGTATCCCACAGAATGATTCGTTTAGGAAAAAAATTGGTGTGAGAGTGACTGAAAATCACTGGTAGTTTGATCTTGAGAGAAAAGCCATATGGTTACAAGATGTTCAGAAATCATTTTAGGGATCATTTTAGTTACACATTCTCTCTTCGTGTTTCAGTGGGTGCCAGGGCCGCCTCTTAGCAATGAAGAGCATCTGTTCCTAAGTCTGTGACCCACGACATTGCACTGCTAACTCAAAATCAGCCATGGTGGAAGTATTTACACCAGGGTCATTAGCAAACACTGGAAATCCAAGGTTTTAATTCCCTAGGAGAGCTGCTAATTACCCATTTACCAGCACGTTCTTAAACAATTTTTTTTTTTGGCAGTTTTTGGCTGAGGCTGGGTTTGAAACCACCACCTCTGGTATGTGGGGCCGGTGCCCTAATCTTTGAGCCACAGGCTCTGCCCATTCTTAAACCATTTAATACGCATTTCTTGCTCACACGTCCTGGATTTGGCTTGCCCCAGCTGAGCTGGGCTCAGCAGGATTCCCTGCTACGGGACAGAGCCAGGCCTGCTCAACACGTCTCCATCTTCTGGTGACCAGCAGCTGCCTGCAGAAGTCCTTCTCATGGCAAAGGGCAAGTGTTGAGAGGGCCAGACCCCTATAGATGATCAAAGCCTCTGCTCACTCACTCATAACCTGCTAATGTCCCGATTATCAAAGCAGGGCACCGGTGGCCAAGCCCAGGGACCCCCCACAGAGATGGAGAGGAAGTGAGAGAAGGTTGCTGGAGAATAATTAAAGCTGGAGGATGAGAGCAAGTTGAAGGAAGGAGGTTCTCCCAAATGGCACCCATGTGGAGGACGTGCAGGTTCGAGTTCCCTGGGGTGGGGAACCAGCTTATAGCTCCAGACCATATCCACTCTACTTGAGCCAGGGCTTCCCCTACAGAAGAAGCTCTGCAGGAGTTTGCTGAATGATTGAAAAGGAGGATGATATTCTACTTTCATAACTTCCCGTCAGAGACCTGCTTTTGTTAGCACATGACTTCTCTTGCCATGCTGGCGCAGCCATGCAGACCCGTGCACAAAGTGACTGAACACAGTTCTTGGGGCCTGTTCGGTATTCACACAACATCACATCTTTGCTGGAGCAATGAGCCGCAGTCACGGTGCTCGACACAGACGTCTCACTGCTGGTGGCAGCTCAGCAAATCACTCTCCCTACACTCGCATCTGTGTGCATTGGGAAGGTCATGTCTCCTGTTGATGAGGGCCTCCTCTGTGGCCCCAGCTGCTCCAAGTTACATCTAAATTCAGGTCTGTGCAGTGTTTTGAACTCCCATTGCCAGATGGGGGCAAGGTAGGACGTGACAGAGTCTGTCCAGTGTGCTGGCCGGAGGGAATCTTCTGAGAAAACAATGGAAGCCCAGGGCTGCTGATGTAGTTATGAGTTAGGTGAAAGCTGGAAGAAAGGACATGTGGCAGAGGACCCTGTTGGGGCTGCAGACCAGTTACACCAGCCCCCAAGTCTACCTCCCCCACGCTGAGGGGGAAGCCTGGGCTGAATGCAAGTTGTGTGTGAGAATGCGTTAGGGCCAACCATTTCCCCATGCAGACCTGGCCATTGTTTTAGGGCCCATAATGCGTTCTGCTGGACAGAAGCGTCCTGGCCAGGCTGTAGGGCAAGGGGGCTGATGTGCGTCCAGGTCTATGTCATGTACAGGAAGGCGTTGCAGGAGCGTCTCAGGTGCAAACCTGCTTTGTCCTACACCACTATTCTCATTCCTACAGATGAAGAAACAGACTGAGGACAACCTGCCCAGTAATTCCGATAGTGAGTGGGGAGAGCTGGGCTTTGAGCCCACAAACATGACTTTCTCCCTGCACAATGTTTTTATTTGTTTGTCACCCTAACCCTGTCACCCTCGGTAGAGTGCTGTGGTGTCATAGCTCACAGCAATCTCAAAATCCTGGGCTCAAGCAATTCTCCTGCCTCAGCCGCCCGAGTAGCTGGGACTACAGGCGCCCACCACAACACCCAGCTAATTTTTCTATTTTTAGTAGAGGCAGAGTCTCGCTCTTGCTCAGGCTGGTCTTTAACTCCTGAGCTTAAGGGATCTTCCTGGCTCAGCCTCCCAGAGTGCTGGGTTATAGGTGTGAGTCACCGTGTCCAGCCCCCTTTGCATAATGTTTAAAACTTTAAAAAAAGAAAATCACCTGGCAACAAATATTGGAAGACTGGCTATGAAAATCTATACCTTAACATTTTTGGAAAATTTTGCAATCTGGCCATAGAGACCCCTGAAGGTGCCCCACTGGCTTCCAGCCAGGGGCTCAGGGCGGGGATCCATGGTCCATGGCAGCCCTGCCTCCCTCGGCAACTTGTCCACTTGAGTAGGGAAGCCAGACACATGGGTCTAATCATAGGGTTTCTGGCCTTGGGAGACCACTGGGGAAAGGTTTAGGGGTGTCTTCTCCCTGGAGACCTGGGCAACAGCTGAGAGCAGCGGGAAGCCACAGTGGGAGATTCCAGGAGATGGGCTTTGAGCTCAGACCCTGTGGCTGACTCACTAGAGATGCTGGGAAAATGACTCAGCTCCTGGCCCTCTATCCCACAGCAGGGATTATTCATTCAACAAACATCTGTTGCATCAGACACTGTTTAAGCACATACACAGGTGAGCAAAACTCCTGCTTCGGTTCTGGTTGAGGGAGATGGACAGTAAAACACAGCAGGTCCAGCATAAGAAAAAGCAAGAAAGAAAATTAAAACAAGCAAACAACCCACTGCTGACCATCACCATTATTTCCTGCAAGAAAGAATTTTTTTAACACTAAAAGGTAGAAAAGATGTGATTGTAGAATAAACATTCTGTGATTCTTCTTTTTTTCATTTTAAAATGTATTATACGTCATGCTACTGACCTCTGATGGTTTACTTATTAAATAACAGCTCCTAAAAATAATTCTCAAGTTCATTAGAGAAGAAAACACAACCATGTGTTAGCCATTAAGCCTCTCAGGGTGGGAGAGAACTTCCACAGGCCTGTAAATCTTTCTCCTTGTGTGCCAGAATTAGGGTGTGTGCCCTTTGACCCAGCAATTCTGTGGTTAGTTCACAAGAAAGAGAATAATCCAGATAAGAATACAGAAAGTAATAGAAACTTCATCACAGCTTTGTTTAAAACCGGGGAATAAAATGGAAGTAATCTAAATAACACTAATGAATTAATTTTAACAATGGTGGTGTAACTACCTAGAAAATGTACCACCATTAAAAAGAATTATACTTTTTTTCACTGACGAAATGAGCTCCCGGTGTTAAGCGACAAGATAGTTTACAGACTAGGGTCCTTGTTCATTTAAGAAGACTCCAGATCTGCTCGGCACCCATAGCACAGTGGTTATGTCACCAGTCACATCCACCAGGCCCGCCAAACAACAATGACAAATGCAACAAAAAATAGCCAGGCATTGTGGTGGCGCCTGTAGTCCCAGCTACTTGGGAGGCTGAGGCAAGAGAATCACTTAAGCCCAAGAGTTTGAGGTGGCTGTGAGCTGTGACGTCACAGCACTCCACCCAGGGTGACAAAGTGAGACTCTGTCTCAAGAAAAGAAAAAAGAAAACCCCAGATCTCTCCTGTGCAAGGTGTTTGCCCAGAGCTGCCTGGGCAGACACCCCAGTGCAGGCCGCTGCTGTTTCCCCTGTAAACCTCTCTACACTTTCTGAAAGGTTTTTCTTAGTATACCCTTACTTTAAAAACCACACTCAAAACATTTTGAAAAGACCCTCAGGGGGAGGGGGCAGAGGCCTGCTTGGATTCGCTCTCTTGCAGTCGGAATTTTACTTCCTCCATGTGGGTAGAGAGACAGGAGTGTCTCCCATATCACCGGGGCAGGATTCCTGCCACTGGCAAGGGAGGTGACAAGCCTTCCCGAGGATAGTAGTCACTCTGCTCTGCCCACCTTCCCGCCAGCCAACCTCCTGCCCTCTCTGGGGCCACGTTGTGTGACAATGACCACACAGATGTCAAAAGACCACCAGCAGGTGGTGGAGGGGGGCACTGCCCTGGGTGAGAAGGGAAGTCCGAGTCTTGGAGTGGTCCAGAGAGGGGGGAGCAGCACACATGAGGATGCAGGATTCAGCTGCTGAGAGGCCAGTGGCCCGGGCTCCACACTGACCCTGTTTCCCTGACCTGGTTCCTGAGGGGTCTCATGTGGCCGTGTCTCTTCCTCTCTCTGCCTGCAGTGCACCCCCTCTGGACAGGCCTGGTCCCCATGTCCGGGGGCACCCAGCAATCTCCAATCAACGTCCAGGGGAAGGACAGTGTCTATGACCCTCGGCTGAAGCCTCTCCAGGTGTCCTACACCCCGGAATCCTGCCTCTACATCTGGAACACCGGCTACTTCTTCCAGGTGGAATTCGACACCACCGAGGGGTCAGGTGAGCCAGGGTGGTTTGAGGCCTTTCTGTTCTCCTGTCGAACCCAGGAGTGGGACCATGGACTTAGCAGAGAGGTGGGCAGAGATGCTGTCTAGATACAGAGGACAGAGACCCTCTCACTGAACGCCAGAAGGACAGAGCTAAGGTTCACAGGGGACAGGAGCATGGCGCTCACTTTAAAGGTGGCAATGCCCTCACCTGCCATCTGTGTCACACAGACTTACAGAGCAAAAGTAGGCCCCTTCCCTCAAAGGTCTATGCTCCAGGCTGGGGAACATGAAGCAGATGGGGTAGGGGCCGAGAGAGGGTGGCAGCTGTAACCCCCACACTGGGCTGGAAGGAAACTAGGCTCATGGCAGGGCATCGGGAGCCTAGTTCTTACTCAGCGTTAGGCGACCACAGGAGGTATGACCAGTGACCTGGCCATGAGCACTGACTATGGAGGGGTGGGCAGCAGGGACCAGGGAGGGGCCGGCTGGAGGTGCAGGGCAGGGGCGGTATAGGAAGGACAGTGGCACAGGAGGTGCCAAGTGAGGTCCCAAGAGCTACAAGACCTCAAACCCTCAGCAGTAATCCTCCACATTAGGTGGCTGCTCCATTGGGACTGGGAAGCTCCTCTCTATATCCACGTCACTCACAGTTGTCACAGAGGTGGCACCAACAGGTGCCATTGTGGCCTTGCTTGTGCTGACACTGACATGTGCCAGGCATAGGGTTCCTCCATGAAGAGCCCCGTTAGAACCCTGGGTGCTAAGTCAGGTGTTCGGCCCTGGCAGACAACAGGTGCCATCACACCTGCTGCTGGGGTGATTAGGTGTGTCCTGTGTGGCCGCACTGGGGAGGACTTGGAGCCCCGGCCTGGTTGGCTCTAGGCTCTGCCCTGAGCCTTTCCTGTTGCTGATGCCACTTTGTGTCCTTTGGTTGTAACAAAGCTTATCAGTGAGGGTGATGATATGCCAGCCCTGCCAGTCCTCCCAGCGAGTCACCTGGCCCAGGGGCCCCAGTGCAGCTGCAGTCCCTCTCTGGCCAGCCACCACACCCTCCATGTGCCCGGTGACCTCCCATGAAGATATAAACTCCACCCCAGCAGGTCTTTGTCTTTCTGGCTATTTTACAGCAGGCATCACAGGTGCTAGGTAAATTGATGGAAAAATAAAGAGTTCAAGGATCAAATGAGCCTCCATTTCTTCCCATGACTGAGGAGAGAAGGGGTGCCCTCTTCCAAGGCTGTAGGGGAAGAAGGGAGGCCAGCCTGGGCCAGCGCCCAGCACCGTGTCTGCCAGATAAGCACCTAGTGTGCCTGCCAGTGCCTGCTTGGGCCGCTGACCCTGGGTCCACACCACCTCCCTATCAATGCAGGACAGCACCTGCCTTTGCATCTGCCCCACAAGCAAGTGTCAAGGCACAGGCCACCTCTCTGAGCCCCAAACACACACTTGGGGTTTTCCAGTCCTCCCACCATTGCCGGAAGGTCTGCCCAGCGTGTCCAGGCTTTCTTAGGATATCTGTGCTTTCCTTTCTACCGCAAAAGACTGCACACTCCTAGAAATTCTCCACCACCCACACAGGGCCCTCCACAGCAGGCACTGTGAGTCCTGATCACACGTGCACGCCTTCCCAGGGCCCAGGCAGAGGGACCCAAAAAGCACATGGAGGCCCAGCCGGAGCCTGCTCCCACCTCCAATGGACAAGCATTGGAGCAGAGCACAGACAGGTCCTCTGCCTGTGCAGGCCCTGTGCAGTGCCTCACCCAGCCCGTGGCTCAGCCCTTCCAGGTGTCTCCTTCCTCCTCTCAAGGGTGAGAAGCAGCCACATTTCCCCAGTAGAGGCCTCTGCCCAGTCCCCCTCCTGGCTGATTGTGGTCAGGCCTCATGGTAACCCTGAGGACCCGTCTCACATAGGGTTTGCTGAATGCCAGTGACAGAAACCCCAGTCTGGCCAACATAAGCAAAATGGAATTTCATGGATGGACAGAACCAGCTCAGAAAAGGGAAAGGTGGGCAAACCAGACCTTGGGCACCAGCGGGACAGGGCCAGCCTCAGGGGTCTGGGGAGCAGCAATTTGTGCATTTATTTGTTTGCAACCTTTTTCCTGCCCTTGTTGATCTAAGTACAAATGCCCAAGAAACAACTGAAATTGGCTTTTCCATTTTCATGTGGTTAGATTATTTTAAAAACTCTTACACAGCCACTTAAAAAAATGAGTAAAAAATAATAATTCTTACAGGTTTAATTGTGTGGGCTGATAGTTGTGTGAATATGTTAATAATTTGAGAAAAACCTATCACAGACATAGGTGAGTTAGTGGAGAATTCACACTCCTGTATAATCTTCATGTGCAGTTTTGGGTCTTATTGACAATTCTATAACAGATTTGTTTTCCTTTAAGTCATAGAGTATGAAAAACTTCAAAGGTTCTTTTGGACTTTTGTATGTTTATAGTTAAGACACATTTTACAAAATAATTCAAATTCCCAAGGCAAAGGGGCTAGTGGACACTGGGCACCCTAGCCTAATATTCCCACCAGGACCGCAGCCGTGAGTGAGGAAGGGGTGGGCCCAAGGGAAATCTGATTCCATTCCTAGAAGGAGGACTCCAGGCCCGACAGACAGACCCGTTGAAGCGCCATCAAGCAATGACAGTGGCTGGCATGGCACAGAACCTCACTTGAGGGAAGAAGGCTCAAGGTTGTGTGAACACAAGTGGAGGCGTCAGCTTCCGCCCCAACTCCTGGAGGTTGTAATGCCCACTTACTGGCCCCCTCTCCTCACCAAGGGGTACACTGCACACACTTGGGTACTCCTGTAATGGTCACATAGCACACAAATCCATCTCACAGATGAGAAATTGGCCTCAGAGAGCCTATTGGCCTTAGACCCCAGAGCCCACATTACAGGGTCCTCAGCTCTCCCAGGAAGAAATTTTGGGGAGTGTGTGCACCTTAACATCCACAGGCCATGCTCATGCTGGGCCCCAGGAGAGCCTGCAGCCAGCTCAGGGCCCAGCCAGCCTGCACTTCCCGATGGGGGCATGGAAGCTGGTGCCCACTGCCCACAAGGCCTGGGGCAGTGACAGGTCTGCCATGCTTTCAGGGCACCCTTGCTGCCCTGTTTTTTTTTTTTTGTTTGTTTGTTTTACTGGTTTACAGCATGTGTGCCTTGGAATCTACAAGTTTCTGTAGCCCATGGCCATTTGAGCTCAGATTTTAGGCTGGAAAACAAGACCACAAGTCAAAGCCTCCTTTCCGTCAAGTCTGTGAGCTTGTTTATCTGTCTGTCCAGCACACTGTCCTCCTTCTGGGGACACCACTCCCATTTCACTGAGGACCTGCCCCTCCCCAGTGGACAGCACTTAATACACTAACCCCCACCAGGGGCGGGCCCAGGCAGGCCCCCAGGGGTTGTGGGACACACACCCCGCACTGACTCTACAGAGGCCAGTTGCAGGGCTCCTGTCCCTGTCCCGTCTCCTGCTGTTGTCGCTCAGTGCCGTCCTTGTCATCGCCATCCCAGCACCCAGGTTTCCCTATGCCCCTCCAGGGTGGTGCTGAGCACCCCACGCCCGAAAGTGGGCGTTGCCGCTCGGGACCGCCCCTCCCCTGGCGTCAGTGATTGGCCCAGGGATGAGCCAGTGAGTCAAGCCTGACCAATGAGAGCCGAAGTGTTATTTCTGGGTGCTGTATTAAGAGCGTCTTTTTCTCCATGGAGCCTCCTCTGAGCCTGCCTGAGAAGGGTCCCCAACAGGGACGTAAAGCCAGGGCTGTGAGAACGGGAGGCCCCCGCCAATGCTCAGCTCATGCTGCTGCCCTGCCTGAGGCCCATCAACCCCTGGACTAACAAACCTTTCTTGTTGTTAAATTAATTGGATTTAAATTTCTGTCACTTGGTTCCAAGAGTCCTGAGTACAAGCAGACAAGTAAACAGTGACTAGGTTGAGAGAGGATAAACAGAAGGGGAGGAATGGAGGGTCCCCAGGATTGGGCCTATCACGCTTCTCAATAGTGGAGTGGCAGGAGGCCCCTGGGCAGGGGAAGTTGGCCGAGGTCCACTCTACGCGGCCCCTGCATATTGTTGCGCGTTATGACTCAGACTTGTCCTCAGAGAAGTTCCGCCTGGTTGAACTTTCAAAGGGTCTCCTGAAGGAACGGCCCTCCCAAGTCTGTGCCCAGTGGAGTGCTGGCCAGGGAGAGTAGCAGGCTTTCTGGGCATGATCTGTCTGCCACTTTCCATGGTGTAAAGACTCTCAAAGGCCAAGTTTAAGCTTTCAAAGTGAAGTCACCAAGGGGGAGCTGGAAAGAGATTTGCATAGAGGCTCTCTGGAGTGGGTACGAGCCAGCCCCCGGCCCTGTGTCCCTGCCCTCCTCCCACCCATCTCTGCAACCTCCGATCTCACTTCTGCTTAAAGTGAGGAATTCGCTGTATGCCTCAAGCCTTCTTTGGGGGCACACAAGGCAGAATCCCAACCCAAACCAACTCAGACAAAGAGGAGGGAGGTTTGTTGGCTCAGATCCTAACACGTCCAGGGTATGGCTGGGTCCTGGGGTACACACCCCTGAGCAAGGTGCAGATCAGAGTGGAGGAAAGTGACTTCCAAAGGGACATGGCAGGTGTCCTACTCCCAGCAGTGAGAACAGGGGAGTGGAGGGAACAGCAGGACACGGACCCCTGGGCACTCAACCTTGCTATTGCCCTGAGCAGACCGTGGCTGTCCCTGACTTGGTTGCTCTAACATCTAAGGCTCCTGCCTGCTATTTGTAGCCAGGCCTTCACCATCTGACCTGGCCCTGACCCCCTTCTGTCTTCCCCTACTTCCTGTCTGGTTCAAAGGGACTCACCCCAACCAGCCACAGACCGAAAGAATCATCTGGGTATCTCTCCCTGGCCATATAAATTAGTAGGATAATTCCTCCCATGGCTCATGTCCACACGGGCCAATCTGGTTTTACTTTATTTATCATTTTCCCAAAGACCCAGCTTCCTTTCCTTTCTCTCCTACTCAGCTGCACATGACTCTGCCTCCCCACCCCCCATCACTACAGCTTGTTTTTCCAGGGTCTTTCCCCCCTTTCAGATTTTCTCTCCCCTTTGTTCACCTCCGATGGGAATTAGGAGCAAAGAGAACAGAACACACAGGTGAAGGACTGGCGGGGGAAACTTCCAGGCAGAAAATGGGAATAATGAGACTCTCCCATAAATTTCAGATAAATTTATCTTCGTGGATAAAAGGGAAGGAAATGCCTCCTGAGCAAGAAAGGGAGTAAGCAGAGGAGGCGCTGGGTGCAGAAGTGGTTCCGTGTGATGGCTCATGTCTGGGCCACACTGACCAGTGAACACCAAAATCCCAGAGAGAGACAAAGCGGGAGGCCCTGGACACCCCTGTCCATGTGGATGCTGCTGGCATTTCTCTGGGAGGGGAAGGATGAAGCAGCCAAGGGCAAGGAATAGCAGGGGCAGGGCAGGGGCTGGCTCTGTGCAACCAGCATGCGCCGCCATGGCAGGTCATCTGTGTCCTTAAGGGCAAGTGCAGGAGGGTCCAGCATAGGCCCAGAGAGAGCAGGCTGTGAGTCTCCACTCTTCTGCTCACAGCGGGATGGCCCGAGCAAGTCAGCTGAGCTCTCTGACCCTCAGTCTCCTCCTCTGATCACTGACCAGGTTGTGGGTGGGCCCATGCAAAGTGCTTGGCCCTGAGCTGGGAAGAGTTGATTGCAGGATACATAACAGCTTCGCACCTGCGCCTCCTTCAAACTATAATAATCCCAGCAACGCACTGGCCGTGTGCACTTGGTAACGTCTCCACCAGAGGGAGCGTGAGGAAGGAGGAGCAGCAGCTGCTGTCTCTGGCTGTGGAGGACTTGATGTGTCCGCCCTACCTCATCAACCAGCTAAGGAAGGAGAAACCGGAGCTCCACGCCCAGTGACACAATGGTCACTCACATGCAGGCTTCCCCGATGGCCACTCATAGGCAAGGACAGTGACAGGCAGCTAGGGTGCCAGATGCTTGCTAACACCCTTCCAGCACTAAGCTGAACTTTAAGTGGTATAAATTTGTAAAGTGGATCTTTCTGTCCTCCAAGCACCAGGAGACCCTGACACGCTCGGCTCCTTCAAGCCCAAGTCCCAGAGTGCCATTCACCACCACAGAATGGGCTGCCGGCGCAGCGCCAAATACAGTAGGAGCTCAATGTGCACTTGGTCCTGGAGGGAGTAAACGACGAGGCCACTGTGGTCTTGTGGTTTCCTGACTTTGCTTCTGTCAGTTGAAGATCTTCAGCTGCAAGGCAAAGAAACAGACTCCAACAACCTAAGTCAAAGGGGGAGATGTGCAGAGAAATGGAGGACCTTCACCTGGACAGGTGGCCGGAGGCATGGCAGGACCACTGCATCAAGGACTCCTTCACCATCTCTCTGACCCCTGAACCAGCCCAGGCAACATCCACATCTCAGGGGAGACTTCTGTTGACCAGGCAAGGCCAGGTGCTGTCCCCAAGTGAGAGGAGACAGCTTGGGACTTCTTAGCCTCTCTGGTGGGGCATGAATTGGTATTTCCAAAAAAAACACAATGAAAAAAGGGAATTCCTCAGAAGGAAATTCCAACACTACCTCCAGGGCTGTGCTAGGGAAGCATGTTGTAAGCATCTCAGTATTTGATCCTTGCCGTGTTCCCAGCAAGTGGGCGTCGTTACTTTTGTACGATCGTCTAGTCTGACCTGCAGAGAGCTAAAGCAACTGTGCAAAGCCTCTCCGTGTGAAGCCAGGATGTGGAGGCAGCCTGCAGCCCAAACCAGAGCCAGTGTGCAGCAAGCTCAGGTTGAACTTCCAGGGAACGACCTGGTTCCCTCATTTCTGAGCCATGGCAGTGGGGCTCGAGGTGGCCTCCAGCAGGGGCACTTGCCAGCCACAAGCTGCAGCCCTTACTTGCCTGCCTGGAAAAAGTTACAAAGACTTTCATGGTTGGGGAACACATAGAACCCTTCACCCTGTGCTTTGGAGGAATAATTGTGCTTTGCAGTATTAGTTAAATCCCAGAGCGGCGCCAAGAACAGGCCGATCCTTTGTGACATTGTGTTATTTGCAGTTTCAACTAATTAAAACATCTCAAACTTCTCCAGTACTAATTTTAAGCCTTAGGACAACTCAAGCCTGCCAAAAGCCTGCTTATCTTCGTAAAAGCTGCGAACTGCAAATAGACGTCTATTTACCATGTCTGCTATAATCCAAAGACATTCTTAACTGGGCCAGCACATCATGTCAGCTGTGAACGTCACCTGTTGTGGAGTTTCAGGGTCTGGCACTTACTAATGCAATTGTCCGGTTGTGCTTCAACAAGCCAGTTCAGGTCCACCTGCCAGAAAACACTGGTAGTGGGTGGCTGCCACCACTCTGTGGACAAACCGTGCCTACAACAGGGTCTGGAGGTTGTGAATTGGGTTTGCCTTTGTTTTAATTAAAGAGAGTTACTGTGACACTGTGTTGTCATTATGAAAAGTCATTTTGAAATGACTGTATCCAGGTCTGTAGCTTTAACTTTCCTGGCAAATAAGTAGAATTTGGCCAGAGCCCTGCGCCGAGAGCTGAGGACATGACTGTTATGCCCGGGTTGGGGCCGCCAGGCAACCCACTTCTCTGCGCCTCAGTTTCCTCATATCAAAGCTATGCACAGGGTGACTGTGAAGAACTGATCCCACAGGGCCAATGCTATGCCACTAGAGGGCAGATGCCCGGTGAGTGCTGGCCTGCAAGCCTGGTGCCCTCACACCTGGTGTCCCCCACCATGAGCCTCTGAACTCGGCTCAGACTCTGAGCCCGGCCCCTGTCATCCTGCAGTGCTGTCTGCAGAAAGAGTGCAGGGCACGGCTCCCTAGTCTGTAAATGAATGCACTTGGCATTTTGCTGGCTCTACTAGTCCGGCCTAATTTTGGAATTTGCAGTGAGATTACAAATTTACAATGAGATTTGTCTGTTTTAACTTGAAAGGGGCTCAGTATGTGGGGCTCTAACACCTGATTTGATTTGATCCTAAAGAGGCTCCTGCTGGCATTTCTGAATTAACACGCTGTGCTTTTTAGCATGCCGGCCTCACAGAGCCTGTTGTGTCTCCACAATTTGCCACCAGGGGCCACTCAAGCCCAGCCCAAGCCAGACTGCAGCCACTGCACCCAGAAGCCCAGCTAGACTGGCCTTCCTATCCACTTGTGCTTCAGGAGAGCGATGTCTGGGCTCTCCCTTTATTTTTCTTGCATATTACAAAGCTTGTGAGACATGCTAAACTTTGGGGGCTGTTTCGTGAGCTTGCTTGATTCCCAGCAAGCTGCTGTTTCAAGCAGGTCCCTCATTCAGATATGAATGACCAGGCATCTGAACCAGCCTGGGACGGAGCTGTGTGTACTGAAGAACCCACTGAAAAGGAACATTTTCTCCACAGTGGGCAAGCACCCCAACGCAAAAGGGCAGCCTATCTCCGAGTCCCTGTGTCTATGCAGCAGACGAGCAAGGAGCCCAGCAGGCCAGTGGCTGCTTCAGGAAAGAATTCTAGGGACAGTTTCGTGTCAGGGAAGAGTTGGGCATCAAGCTCCCTGGGCTCTGGTCCTGCTCGGGGTGGGGCCATGGGAAAACTGTGCAGGCTCCAGGCTGGGCTCAGCCGTTCACCTACCAGAGGAAAAGGTGGTCTGAGGTCCCTCAGCTCAACCGGCTCCCGTTCTCACTGCCTGGTGTTTGGCAACTGTTTTCTGCAACGTTTCCACTGGCAGAGGTCTGGCCGACACCCAGCCGGTGACGGATTTATGCCTTCTGCAGTTGGCTTCGTTGTTCCCAGAGACCCTGTCTATTGGCCTGCATAGACTCACAGGATGCCCAAGCTGAGAGCACAAGAAACATTTAGTTTGAAATTATTTTTAAATATATAGAGTTGCTGAATCCCTGAAAGGTTAAGGGATGCATAATTCCCATCGTCATCATCTGACACCTTACAAAATGCCTTTCCTGTCCTCATCTAACTTGACGCTGCTAGCTCTCCTTACTTTACGGGTGGAGGGTTGGGCTCAGAGAGACTCAGCTACCTGCCCATGATCACACAGCAATTTAGAGGCAGAGCTAAGCTGCAAATGCAGTCCCTTAAATGTTCTGTGGACTTTCCTAGAAATCCCCAACCAGCTCCCAAGCTGCACGGAAAGACGGAATTCCACCGTGCCGCACAGGCCTGCTTACCGATTAAGCGATTAGCTGAACAAATCAATGAACTGAATAATCTCATTTCTTCATTTCTTCATTCATCCGGCAAAGACTCCTGGGGCACCAAGGGCCCATTTCTGCACCACTAAGTGCTGCAGATACAGTGATAAGCCAGACAGAAATGGTCCCTGCCCTGGGAACATGACTGGATGGTGCTTAACTCAGAGCCTTTTAAATTGTGTCTGCCAGATTGTGTCCAGTCTGATTAGTCTGTGGCCTGGATGACACAGCTGTCATTCCTGCCTCGTAGGCACTTCGTTCTAGAAGGGATGACAGAGACACACATGGATGAGTGGGCTGTGAGTGACACCTCAGCTCACCCCCGGGTCACTGATGGACGCATTTTGGCACCAGTGGGGCTGATCAGTGGCACAGCCCCCTTTCCACCTCGGGTATCAGATGCCGGGCAGAAGCAAGCACAGAGCTAGCTACACCAGAGATCTGCAGTCCTGTTATTTCCTTAGATCAGTGGTTCTCTACCTGTGGGTCATGACCCCTTCGGGAGTCAAACGACCCTTTCACAGCGTCACCTAAGACCATCTTGCATATCAGATATTTACATTACGACTCATAACAATGGCAAAATTACAGTTATGAAGTAGCAAGGAAAATAATTTTATGGTTGGGGGTCACCACAACATGAGGAACTGTATTAAAGGGTCACAGCATTAGGAAAGATGAGGACCACCATCTTAGATGATCCAGGTTTTGGTGTCAGACCTGGATTCGAATCCTGGTTCCCATGGCTGTGTCTCAGGGATGGCCAGTAACCTCTCCTAATAAATTAAACACAACACAAAACCTCAAAGGCTGATTGGTGTGCATATCCTTAAAAGAATCGCCCCTCTTGTATTTTTAGCCCTAGAGAATCACCATGAAAGTCCTGTGGTCCAGCCCCAGCTGGAAGGCTCCCCGCCCTGCCTCGGTTTCCCCACCTGTACAACGGCTCCTTCCTGCTCACAGCCAGTAGAATGAGGCTCTGTTGCTTACAATGCTTTTGTGTGGTTTTTTTTTTTTTTTTTTTTTTTGCAGTTTTTGGCTGGGGCTGGGTTTGAACCTGCCACCTCCAGCATATGGGGCCAGTGCACTACTCCTTTGAGCCATAGGCACCGCCCGCTTTTGTGTGCTTGTTGAGGGAAGGGGTATTTCTGAGTATTATTAAAAATCAAGATATAATTCATCTGTGTGCGTGTCCTAAAGTCCTTGAATTTTAAGACCAGACCAGCCCCTGATGATCTTCCAGACCAACATCCTCATCATCCAGTGAAGAAAAGGGGTGAGAGGCCTGTGGCTTGGTCACGGCCTGTCTGGTCCCCAGACACGCCGGGAGCTGGATCTGTTCTCTGCTCTGGAGGTCAGGGCCTTCAGCTGCAAGAGATGTTTGTACAGGAAAAGCCACATCAGGCACAACATTGGATTCTCCATGATGCTCATCATGAGGGGCCTCCCCCTGTGGATGGGGGAGCCTGAGGCCACCCCTCAAATGCCCCAAGAGGTTGGGGGCCTTCCCGGCTGGTTGTAGCCTGGAAGCACCCTAGGCGCAGTTCCCTGGGAGGCAGTGACTACCCACATTCACACACCAGGAGTCCTGGATGGGTTCTGCCAGACACAGCCAGAGACCTGAGAAGTCACAGGCCACTGGCAGCCTGTCCCAGGAGTGCCCCACAGTGCAGAGTCCCTGGTCCTAGCTGGGCCTTGTGCAGCCAGAGTCTCTGAGAGGCGCCTGGTGGTGTGTGGTTAGCCATGGGGCTGCTGGGGGCCTGTTCCTGCAGAGAGCCCGGGCCTGGTACGGAGTGCTTGTTTCCAAGGAGAGTGTTCATGATGACTTAGGAGCACATAGATAAAACCTAGGCACACAGTGGGTCCAGACACGAGTGCAGACCTGGTGGGAAAGGTGGTGTGTGCTCATTCTGTGTCATTCCACAAAGTTAATTGGTGAAAGGATTTAGGTAGGTTTTTTTGTTGTTGTTGTTTTTCAATTCAAAACACATTTTTTTAAAAATCACACCCAACTTCTTTAGCAAGACATCTTATTTTTAATTAAAGAAAAGTCTGGAAATCTTGTGGAACTGGTCCTTGGAACATGTGGTGGCCATGGCTGCAGGTAGGGAGCTGGGCCCCCACCACCACATAGGGACAGCACTCAGAACCTACGCCTACTCCTGCACCTGCCGGGACCCTGTGGTGGGCACTGGGCCAAGGTGGGTGCTGGGGACAGAGTGGGACAGGCACAGATCCCCCTTCACAGGGCCGGACTACAGTCTGTCGTTTCAGTCATTCATCTGTCTCTCTCGAGTGACATCATGTAGCCCAAATGTAGACAGAGCCACAAGCCACACCTTGGCTCAACAGAGAGGCCCCAGCAGCACAACCATCTTCCTGCCTTCACTTTCAGGGATTAGCGGCGGGCCCTTGGAAAACCACTACAGGCTACAGCAGCTCCACTTCCACTGGGGAGCAGAAAACGAGTGGGGCTCGGAGCACACGGTGGATGGCCAGGTGTACCCAGCAGAGGTTCGTAGATGTCCCCCCACAGTGCTCTGTGTCCCAGGCCCTTCTGGGGAGACGAACTGTCCCCATTGCTCAGGTGTGAACCAGAGCAGTTGGCCACCCTGCCCACCTACTCACACCACTGAGAGGAGGGTGGTGTGGACACTCTGATTTAACAGAGGACAAGACTGAGGTTCTGCGTGGTTGTGTGACTTGCTAAAGTCAGACAGCTGGGAACCGGGAACAGCGCCTGGGCTCTTCAGCAGCAGCGTCTAACATGGCTGTGTGTTTGCAGCGGCACACACTGGCAGCTCTCCTGAGGATATAAAGTCCTGACAGCAGAGATCGAGTTTTGTTTTGTTTTTTTTTTTTGTTGTTGGTTTTTTGAGACAGAGCCCTAAGCTGTCGCCCTGGGTAGAGTGCTGTGACATCACAGCTCACAGCAACATGCAACTCCTGGGCTCAAGCGATTCTCTGCCCTCCACCTCCCAAGTATCTGGGACTACAGGCACCCACCACAACGCCTGGCTATTTTTTGGTTGTAGTTGTCATTGTGTGGCAGGCTGGGGCTGGATTCGAACCTGCCAGCTCTGGTGTATGTGGTTGGCACCTTAGCCGCTTGAGCTACAGGTGCCAAGCCAGAGATCAACTTCTTACAGGAAAGTCATAGTTTCAACATTCTGAAACGGGAATCAGTAGAGAAAATGAGTAGGGATAAACAGTAGTAGTCAGCTTTGGTAGTTATGTGGGGTGATGAGTGATGCCTGTTAGAATTTCTCCAGAGTTTTATTATAAATTGTTTCCAACATGCAAAAACTAGGGCAGAACTGTACAGTGAGAATCCACGAGGTTGCCACGTCCATGCTGTGATTACCATTTGCCATAATCACTTCATCACAGTTCCATTAACCCACCAGCCCCCCTGACTTTGTGAGGCCTTTGGAGTTATGGACTGTTTTATAATTTTGTTGTCATGAAGGTGATACTATAGTGTTTTGTGGCTTTTGGGTGGGTTTCTTTCTGTTTTTCTTTGTCACCCAGGCTGGAGTGCAGGGACACCATCATAGCTCACTGCAGCTTTGAACTCCTGGGCTCAGGGATCCCCCCGAGTAGCTGGGACTATAGACAGGTGCACACCACCACATCCGGCGAGTTTGTTATACATTTTTGTAAAGACAAGGTCTCACTATGTTGCCCAGGCTGATCTCAAACTCCTAGCCTCAGGTGACCATCCCTCCTTGGCTTCCCAAAGTGCTGGGATTGTAGGTGTAACCAGGGAGTTATAGCTATATACACATATTTATAAATAGTTATAAAACCAATGTTATGCTGCCTTCGAACATGCCTCTCTCATTTACACCTTTTATCTTAGTAACTCCATATCTGCAGCTTCATTTTTAATAAATAGAGATTTTCACAGAGAAAAGTGGCTGCAGTTTATTCTGAGGTCCCTGACTTCCTGGCAGAGCCTCTGGCCGTGCTGCAGCCATCCCCGGGTGCGGAGTTAAAGGGAAGCTAGCCTCTTCTTGAGACTCAGGGTTCCCAATGCAGCCTCCAGGTGAGTCACAGGTGGGTAGAGAGAGGCCACAACCCCTCGATGCACGTGGCTGAGGTCACTGAGACTGGCTGGTGGTAAGGTGCCGCACTGTACTCACTGCCCCTATAACTTCTGCAGAGCCCTTGTCCCAAAGTCCTAGCAGGGTGAGGGCCTGCTGACAAGAAGCCAAAGGCATGCTACACCATGTCCATGTGGACCTGAGCGTTGGGTCCCCCTTTAGCAGACCCTCCAGCACAACCCCATGTGCTTAGAAGGAACTGTGTAGAGCCCAGGCCGCTTCTGGGAGAGTGCCCCCACCTCCCAAAATGCCCGGCCAGGGCCCAGGCACCGGGACAATGGTCCTGCTTCCTGCTCCCCAGGGGACAGCCCTCTCCCCAGCCAGCTCTGACCTGAGTTTGGACTGAAGATCTCACTCTCAGAACCGAGGACTGAAGGAGGGGTGTAAATAAAGGTGCCAGTGAAGTTCAAGGTCAGGCGCCAGATTTAGGAAAATATGCAAAATTTGGGACACACGCTAAAAGATATTCATTGCTCTTCTGAAATTCAAATTTATTTAGTGTGTGTGTGTGTGTGTGTGTGTGTATGTGTGTGTGTGTGTGTATCTATTTTAGAAGTCTGCCAGGTGCCAGGCTCCAGGGTTTTGTTTTGTTTTGAGACAGAGTTTCACTTTGTTGCCCTAGGTATAGTTCTGTGGCATCATAATTCACAGCAACCTCAAACTCCTGGGCTCAAGTGATTCCCTTGCCTCAGCCTCCCAAGTAGCTGAGAATACAGCCCACCACAATGCCTGGCTATTTTTAGAGATGGGATCTCACTCTTGCTCTAGCTGATCTCAAACTCCTGAGCTCAGGCAATCCACCCATCTCAGCTAGGATTACAGGTATGAACCACTGTGCTCAGCCTTATTTATATTTTTACTTTGAGACAGAGTCTCACTCTGTTGCCCAGGCTAGAATACCATAATGTCAGCCTAGCTCACAGCAACCTCAAACTCTTGGACTCAATCGATCCTCCTGCCTCAGTCTCCCAAGTAGCTGGGACTACTAGTGCCCACTATCATGCACAGCTAATTTTTCTATTTTTAGTAGAGACAGGGTCTCCCTCATGCTCAGGCTCGAACTCAAGGGATCCTCCTGCCTTGGTCTCCCAGAGTGCTGGGATTGCAGGTGTGAGCCACTACACTATCCCTGATACTCAAATTTAACTGAGAGTCTTGTATTTTACCTGGTAATCTTTGTTGAACAGTGACTAAAAAGTAGCAAATGACCAAACCACTGATTTCTATAATATTTTATGAAGTTAAAACAATCCCCTCCTTTCCCTCCTGCCAGGAAGGCTGAGGTGCTTCCTCCCAGCTGTATTGTGGAGTATCTGGGAGCTGCTGGCCATGCGGGGAGTGTGCACACCAGGCTGCAGGAACTTAACTCACTGAAATCATTAAGTGGACACCAGGTCTGCCATACAGAACAGGAAGTGACTGTCATTCTTGCTGCGTCATAATCAACTTAAATTCTTTCTATTGTGTTTCAGCTGCATTTAGTGCATTGGAATTCTGTGAAATACCAAAATTACAGGGAAGCTGTAACGGGCGAGAATGGCTTGGCCGTGATAGGCGTGTTTTTAAAGGTACTTACCTGCGGGGGTGTGGCGCTCCAAGTGCAGACAGGCGCTCACTCTAAGAAGGCAGAGAGTGTGCACTGGGAGTTGTGGGTTCATCCTGCCTGCAGCCTTGCAGGGTAATGTGCTGTGTGTCTGTGCTGTGCAGCTGGGAGCCCCTCACCAGGCCCTGCAGAAGTTGGTGGACATCCTGCCGGAAATAAAGCATAAGGTGAGTTGTGTATGTTGAAATCTGCATAATTTGACAGGCAAATTTGTTTAGAGCAATGACCTGTTTGCAAGGAAAACCAAACAGCTTAATGGAAAGAGCACTGTGGCGGGAAGGCGATTTCAGTCCCCAAGTGGGACTCCAGGGGCCTGATTCCAGCCACCCCAGGCTCACGCGGCCTTCCCACAGGAAACCCTCCTCAGTAAAAGAAGGGTGTTGAACTCAATTGGGGTTTCCCAAAATTCAGCCAATCAGGCGGCATCTTGTCAGCAGGACTACTTTGAATTGATAAGGCTTGTCCCGAAAATGGCATCCACTAGTGATAGAGTTTGTCTTCAAACACAAGGAAAGCAACACCTATCAACATTCGCGAATGTCGACAATGAACTACCCAGCACACACTCAGGGTGAAAATAAGGCCATCCCTGTCTAAGGGGAACTAGAGAAAGCTGCCCGAGGCAGGCCTGGGGCAGGGCTGAGGACCCAGCCTGCAGACCCGAGGCAGGGCCAGGGCAGGGCTGAGGACCCAGGCGGCAGGCCCGTGGCAGGGCTGCGAATCTCTGGGAGCTTCACCACACTGGGCACAGCTCACAAAGATGACAAGCATAACAATGTCACTTTGCTCCAAAATCAGCCAAGAAAGGACTTTGATGCAGAAATGGAAGTTCCAAAGAAAATTCGTTTATTTATTCAGCACTAAACAAAAGCCTTCCCAGGCAGCAGGAGCCCTGGTGATCCTTAGATGTGAGGACGGATGAGGCTGCAACCTATCTTAACAATGGCACGAAGTGGTCCAGATGAAAGCAGGGGCCAGCCCTTCCTCGGCATCCTCACATGTTTGATCTGTGCCTCTATCCCTCTGATGCTGGCCCCTGTCGGCCTCTGGGGACTGAGACCCGACCACCCCCGCTGCTCTGTCCTCCACTTCAGGAACTCGTCAAGGCCAGGGTGCAAGGACCCACACCCGCCTCTGCCCTGGAGCTGGTCCGCAGCCAGAGTAAACCTGGGGGTCCTTTGGCGGGCAGGAGGGGAAGGCGTCAGCTCTGTGGGGCTGTTTGCTCAGGAACCTGCTCTCTTCCTGGAGGGCTTTGGAGCATGCCTCCCTGTCGGCCGACTCAGAGATTTCTGGGCAAACCACAGGGGAGAAACATGTCAGGGGTGAGGGAAGCAGCCTGGGTTGTACTCCTGTCCTGACAATGTTCCCTGGGCTACTGAGGAAGAAGAGAGTTAGACCCTTGGGAGATGAAGGCCCACACAGGAGAGCAGAAGTCTGTGCCTTAAAGACCAGGCTGTGGGAAGGGACCTGAATGCCCCCATTGTCCAGTGTTCCCCGTCTAGACCTAGGAGAATCTCAGAGCATCAGAGGCCCTCAGCCAGACGCCTGGGATTCAGAGCCGTGAGCCACCACTTTTAAGTCATGTGATTCTAAACCTCAACGTCCTCATCTGTGAAACTACAGCACTGTGATCAGGGTTAATATGGGATAGCCTTGTCTGATCCTCAGTAAAATGTTCAGATGAGGCTGGACACAGAGACTCACACTTGTAATCCCAGCACTCTGAGAGGCCGAGGTGGGAAGATTGCCTGAACTCAGAAGTCAGAGACCAGCCTGAGCAAGAGTAAGACCCTGTCTCTACTAAAAATAGAAAAAACAAGCTGGACGTTGTGGTGGGCACCTATAGTCCCTGCTACTTGGGGAGGCTGAGGCAAGAGTTTGGGGTGCTATGAGCTATGATGCCATAGTACTCTAGCCCAGGAAACAGAGCAAGACTCTGTCTCTGTTTAAAAAAAAAAAAAAAAAAAGGCAAAAAAACATTCAGATGGGTCCTAACTCCCTCACAGGAGGGCAGGGCAGAGTAAGACGGGGTGGTGACAGCAGAAGGTGCCGGGATGTGTGGCCTTAGCTTTAGATCCAGCTCTGCCACTGGTCCCTGAGGACTCAGCACAACCCTCTCCCCAGGGACTGGCCCTCCCAGCATCAGCCTCAGGGCTCCTTCCCTGGTTTCCACACAGAGGAATAAACTGCCTGGACCCAGGGCATGGAAGGCACGGTCACTTATTACCACCTGCCCTCCTGGCTCCTGCTGGCCTGGGCTTGACTGGGACCCTCCAGGGCGTCTCTCCCCACTTCTGCGGGGCCTCCCCATGTCTGACCCCTAGTGGCACGTGAGGCTCCACAGGCTCATTTTCCAAGAAAGAGCCAGCTGGGCGCAAAGTCCCAGAGTCACAAAGTATCGCTTCTGCTGTGATCTGTCCCCACCCCAGCCATCCGCCACTGCCCAGCTTAAAGTGACATCACATCACTCATATCGCATTGGGATGGTGGCAGGGAAATTACAGCACTCCACAGAGATCACCCCACTTCATCTCCAAACCACTGTGAGGGCAGGTCTGTGACCTTTCAGACTCGTGCACACAGGGAGACCAAAGCTTGGAGAGGGGATGAAGGACCTGCCCTGGGGCATGAAGCCAGCAGGTAAAGAGCCAGGATTTGTGTTGGTTTTGTTTTTTTTAGGGAAGAGGTCTCGCTCTGTCACTTGGGCTAGAGTGCAGTGGCCTTATTATAACTCACTGCAGCCTCCTTCTGGGCCTCCTGTGTAGGTAGAAGTACAGGAGCCCACCACCATGCTCAGCTAATTTCAAAATTTTTTTTGTAGAAATGGGGTCTCACTGTGCTGTCCAGGCTGTTCTCGAACTCCTGGCCTTAAGCCATCCTTCCTCCTCGGCCTCACTGCTTGGTGTGAGCTGCTGTGCCCCACCAAGAGCTGGGTTCTGACACAGACAGCTTTAGGGACCCACTTGAACTCCCACAATTGAGGCTCCAACGTGGAGTCAAAACCCACGGCCTGGGCTCCCAAGCTCCTGCTGGGGTGACCTGCACCTGTCCAAGCTTCCTGCAGCTTAGCAGGAAACACATTTCCACATCTGTAACAAAAACAAACTAGGCAACGCCTGGAAACCTGGACTGCCCCGTCCAGCCCCCAGCTGCCCAGTTGAATGCAGCAGCTCTCGCGCCCTCCCATCTGCCCGTCCCATCCCACTGCTGCCGCCGTAGACATTTGCTCAGTTCCCGCCATTCTTGTGTAACCCAGCGTGGCCCCTGACCTGGGCAAACCTCAGGAATGAGACCCCAGACTTCACCTTTGACCCCTCTCCACAGCCAGAGCTTTAGGGAAACCTGTCCACTATGGGTGCCCCCCACAAACCTGGGTAGGCTGCAAGCCCAAGCTGCTGGGGCCACCTGGGTCCCTGCCTTGCCAGGACTCAAGCCACTTTGCCCGTTGAGAATAGCCCAAGGGGTCCAGGAGGATCTAGGGGGTGGCTGCATGCCTGCATGTGGTCTCTTCCCATTTGGTGGCAACAGTGGCAGACCCTCGCATCATGTCACCATGCCCCCCACCATGCTCCCCAGTGTACCCTGGGGACTGAGGCTCTGAGAGGACATGGCCGGAGCAGAGCTAGCTTTGTGGGTTGTGTTTAAGAAAAAGGAGACAGAACTAGGAGTGAGGAAGCAGGTTCAGGGCTCTAAGACCCAGTTTGCAAAGTCACTGGGGTCAGCCACCCCTCCCCCATTCCTTTCCTCCAGGAGCCGCAGTTTGTGATGCAGTTAGACCTGTCCCAGGGCCCCAGCAACTGAGGGGACGTTTCTGCACCCATAGCATCGTAAGCCCCTGTGTGTGCTGCGCCCACCACCTGGGACATGCAGACAGAACCCCCGCCCTGAGTGGTCCACGCAGGGTCATTGGAGCTAACTGCCCCTATCCTCAGCGGCCCCGGTGGCCTCTGCCCCAGAGCTCAGCCTGTTCTCCCACTTTGACTCTGCCTTGCTGAGTTGCAGGGGGCCCCAGAAGCCACCTGGCCTCCTTCAGACGTGGGGTACACACACAGAGAAGCAGGGACACTCACCGACCCCTGTCAGCAGCAGATGAGCAGAGCAGGCACCTGCTCACAAGTAGCCCACCATCCTCTTCAGACTGAGGATGGGATAGTCTAAGCCACACCGTGTACTCACCAGTGACACATTCCAGCCCTCCACTGACCACACAGGCAGGAAGGGCACCCCAAGAGGGCGCAGCTTTCTGTGACCACACAGTGCTCTGAACCTTCATGCATCGTGTGGATGGGACACAGAGTTCCTGGGGACAGTGCCGGACATACACAGATGTTCTCTACTTGGCCAAAGACCGGACAGCTTACTGGAAAGCAAGTGGCCTGAGCAGAGGTTGGGGCCCCACTGCTCCTCTCACTCCTGCAACCTTGGGGGGCACCATGCCTGGAAACATGCCCCACTCCGGAGCACCTGCGTTCTGCTCATCTAATGATGGGCTTTGGGCAGGTCATTCACAACCGTCTCACCTTCTCCATCAGAGAAGAGGGAACCTCTGCAGTGCTCTGCTCCGCAGCCTCCCGCAGACGCCCTTCCCTGCAAGGCCTTCGGGACCACGCTTTTTTAATTCATTATTTACTGTTGGGGGTCACCTCCCAGACCACCCTTTTAGCACCCCCTATTTCCGATGCCACTCGCCTCTTCCTCCCTCACACTCCTCACCTTACCCACCTCCTTTGCATGCTGCCTGAGCCCTCCCGTGAAGGCTGGAGGTTCCGTGTGCTCTGTTCTTACCACGTCTTGGCCCAGGGCAGGGTCAGGGTGCCGGAACTGCCCCACTACAGTGGTGAATGAGTGCTGAGCAGTGAATGACTGAAGGCCGAATCCCACTGCCTTCCCCGTCCCCCTATAGGGCAGGAGGAGCAGCAAATTTTGCTGAGCAGGGACTCGCCACGTGGGCTCGAGTAGCCGAGGTCGCTGTGACCGAGGACAATTATCACGTGTCCGTCCCACCTGTTCCCTGTATGAAGGGAGACCCCGGCTGAAAGTCGGGGTGTCCTCGCAAGCTCCTGCTCTACCCCGGCTCTCCATCAGCGAGAGTGTGAGACAGGTGTAGCTGCCTTAAAAGCGTGATGTTTTCTGGCACAGCCACCGTGGACTACAGGCACTGCTTCCTGAAACAGTAAAAAAATACCGAATTTGATGGGCTTCGAAAAATAGAACTATTGTCTGACTCAGCAGTTCCACTTCTTGGTATATATGACAAAAAACTGGGAAAAGGGTCTCAAGGAAACGTTTGCATAATTACGCTGGCAGCAGCATTATTCATGACAGCCAAAAGATGGAAGTGACCCAGGTGGCAACCACTGTTTCCTCCGTTCCGCAGAACATGATTCACACTTTAAGGGAAGGAAACTCTGACACGGCCACAGCAAAGAAATTACGTGATCCCATCCATGCGAGGCCCCGTGTGTGTCAGATTCAGACAGACTGTGGAATGGTGGTGCCGGGCAGGGTGGGGACCTTGGGGGGGCAGGGGAGTGAGTGTTTCATGGGGACAAGGTTTCAGTTTCGGATGATGAAAAGTTCTGGTGATTGACGGTGGCCATGGTCGTAGAATTGCGTAAACATACTTAATGCGACTGAACTGTGCACTTAAGCAGGATTAAGATGGTAAATGTTATGTATATTTTAACACAATAGAAAGTATACTATTTTTACAGCCAGAAATTAAGGACTTTAAAAGGAAAAAGTATGCATATTTTGTGAGAATTCCTACTCTGTATGCAAGGGTCATATTTTCTAGTTATTGCTTCCAAACGGGGCCACATGGCCTCACAGCCTTCATCTGGGGAAGATGTTCCCTTCACTGTTGTGAGGGCCACAGGCAGAAATAAGCTGACGGCCCTGGTGCCCTGTTCCCTCCTGAGAACTGACGGCCTGTGGTTCTCGGTTTCTCAGGACACTCGGGCGGCTGTGGGCCCCTTCGACCCCTCCTGTCTGCTACCCACCTGCCAGGACTACTGGACATATGCCGGGTCCCTCACCACTCCCCCGCTGGCCGAGTCTGTCACCTGGATCATCCAGAAACAGCCCATCGAAGTGGCACCCAGCCAGGTAACCAGAGAGCAGGGCTTAGTGGGGGATGTTCCTCTCGTCTGGCGTCTTCACTGACATACTGGGACAGAGCATCATGGAGTTTTATTCTTTGGTGCATATCAGATGCTCCTGCACCGGAAGGGTTTTCCATTTGAAGTAAGAGTTTGTTATGCTGGGCACGGCGGCTCAGCCTGTAATCCCAGCATTCTGGGAGGTCAAGGAGGGTGGATTGCCTGAGCTCAGGAGTTCAACACCAGCCTGAGCAAGAACAAGACCCCATCTCTAAAAAAAAAATAGCTGGGTGTCATGGAGGGCACCTGTAGTCTCAGCTACTCGGGAGACTGAGGCAAGAGGATCACTTGAGTGCAAGAGTTTGAGGTTGCTGTGAGCTAGGACATCATGGCACTCTACCCCAGGAAGACAGAGTGTGACTCTGTTTCAAAAATAAAATAAATAAAATAAAATAGTAAAGAAAAATATTGGAGCTGATTCTGGGAACGTCAGTGTGGGACACAGTGACGATGTGGCAGCTCCATGTCCTCTCCCAAGGGCTGACGTGCCCAGAAAGCACATGTGAGGTGGACATTATCTCAATTCTGGATTTAAACATGCGAGTCATCCTCATGGAGTTCATAAGTTTATTTTGAGAACAAGTGAGATGATACAGAAAAAACAGCCTTTTAGTTCTTTGAGTGAAAAGTAGATTCAAATGTTACTTTCACATGTATACTATATGCATTAATATTTCCCACGGTGTGGCAAATAGCTCCAAACTACAATGGCTTAAGAAAGCAATACTTGTTTCTTTTTTCTGAAAAGTCCCTCTGGGGAGAGGGGTTGGGTGGTTTCTGACTTCAGGTCTTTCCCAGAGCTGTGGTCAGACATCAGCTGGGTGCTGCGGTTATCCGAGAGCCTGACTAGGGAGGGAGGATCCATTCCCAGTGTCGGCCCTCCCAAACGGGCGGCAGGTCAGTGCTGGCCATCAGCTGGGGCCTCGGTTCCTCTCTATATGAGCCTCTCCATGGGAGGCTCAAACACCCTCACAGCATGGAGGCTGGCCTGCCTCCCTGTACACAGACCAAGGTGGCAGCTACAATGCTTTTACAACCTGGCCTCGGCAATCACACTGTCCTCGCCTCCATATTTACTGGTCACACAGAGCTGTCCTGATTCAGTTTGGGAGAGGACTATTCAGGCACAGGGGACGCCCAGGGCCGGTCACTTCACACCTGCCCCAGGTTCACGCTGGCTGCCCTCTCTTCCAGCTCTCAGCATTTCGCAGGCTCCTGTTTTCTGCAGTTGGTGAAAAAGAGAAAATGATGGTGAACAACTACCGTCCTCTGCAGCCCCTGCTGAACCGGAAGGTCCGTGCGTCCTTCCCAGCCGCCACAGAAGGTCCACATGAGTAGGCAGGACTAGCTTTGAGAAGAGGAAATGTTTCCGTTTCACAGTCTGACAGCATGTGACTTTTGAAATTAAAAGGAGATTGTTGTTTTAGTCAATGTACTTTCAGTTGCAAGTAAAAGAAGTCACTTCAAAGAAACTTCATAATACTGGGATGCAGGGGTGTGTCACAGGACCCAGGACCCAGCAGGGGCATGGGATGCAGGGTATGTCACGGGACCCCAGCCAGGGCATGGCAGCCTTGGGGACAAGCCACCACTAACCGAGGTCATCACGCTCAGCCCCAGCTCCACTTTCTTCTGTCCACACAGGTGTCCTGCCTCTCCATGCCTTTAGCCACCTCACAGTTTTCGGGCAGCACTGAGGCAGGAACTGGCCACATTTCAAACCCCTTCAGTCCACATTTCAAACCCCAAGGTGCATCAGTGTCCCAGGGCTGCTGAAGCAAAGTACTACAAATTCGATGGCTTAAAACAACAGAAATTGGCTCTCCAGCGGTCCAGGAAACCAGAGCTGAAATCCACACGTCAGCAGGCTGGCTCCCCACGGGCTCTGGGGGAGGGTCCCCGTCCCTGCCTTTCCAGCTTCTGAGGACATTGGACCAACCTGGATAATCTAGGGGCTCTCCCCATCTCAGGACCCTCAGCTTAATCACACCTGGAAAGTTCCTTCGCCATGTGAAGTCACATAGCCACAGGGTTAGGGTTAGGATGTGGCCATCAGGAGGACTCCTAACTGTGAGTGCCCCGGCAAGGGGGAAGGAGGGTGTGAGGTGAGAGGGCCTTGGGGTGCCCCTGGGCTGGGACAGAAAGTCCCGTGCCCACACTCAGCACCTTTGCTAAGATGCTTCTCAGGACCACCCGTGCCCTTGAACTTGGTTCAGAGCTTGGCCTCACAGCACTGAGGAAGGCCAAGAGGCCATCAGCTGATTCAGGCCCCTTGAAAACCTACATTGGAAACAACACCCAGCGTCGTCCATGCCATCAGCTGGGGAGGAGGGAAACGTCGCCTTTTGTTGGGGTCACTACCTCTCCCACCACTGGGACCTTGCCCTGGTTTTTATGCCTTTGGCTTCCACAGTGAGTATTCCTATGAAGGTCACCTCAGGCACCCTCTGGCTTGGATGACTTGTCCTGTTCCGAGGGGGTAGGGCTCCAGGCCCTGCACCCTCCTAGCTCCTTTCCCTCCCTGCAGGTATCTCAAGCCCCTTGGGGCACCCAGCGAGTCTGCCTCCTCACAGTGTATCTCCGAGGCTGTCTATCACTGAAACTGGAGTACAACAGGCATGCAATAAATGCATACATGTTGCATATAAAAAACGACATGAGTGTGTACATAGACAATCCACAGACAAGTTACTGGAATAAGTGAATTTAGCAAGGCCAATATAAGACTGATACACAGAAGTCAGTCATGGCGAGTGCAGTGGCTCACACCTGTGATCCCAGCACTCTGGGAGGCCAACGCAGGAGGATCACTTGAGCTCATGAGTTCAAGATCAGCCTGAGCAAGAGTGAGACCTCCCCATCTCTACTAAAATAGAAAAATCTGGTAGCACCCATAGCTCAGTGGTTAGGGGGCTGAGACACATACACTGAGACAGGCGGTTTTAAACCCAGCCTGGGACAGCTATACAACAATGACAACTGCGACTGCTGTAGTCCCAGCTACTTGGGAGGCTGAGACAAGAGAATCACTTAAGCCCAAGAGTTTGAGGTTGCTGTGAGCTGTGATGTCACAGCACTCTACCAAGGTCAATGTAGTAAGACTCTGTCTCAAAAAAAAAAAAAAAAAAAGAAAGAAAATTTAAAAATTATCCTAGGGCGGCACCCGTAGCTCAGTGGGTAGGGTGCCGGCCATATACATGGGGGCTGGCGGGTTCGAACTCAGCCTGGGCCTGCTAAAACAACAATGACAATTGCAACAAAAAACAACCAGGCATTGTGGCAGGCACCTGTAGTCCCAGCTACTTGGGAGGCTGAGACAAGAGAATCGCTTAAGCCCAAGCATTTGAGGTTGCAGTGAGCTGTGACATCACAGCACTGTACCCAGGTGACAGCTTGAGACTCTGTCCCAAAAAAAGGAAAGGAAAGGAAGAAAGGAAGAAAGGAAGGAAGGAAGGAAGGAAGGAAGGAAGGAAGGAAGGAAGGAAGGAAGGAAGAAAGAAAGAAAGAAAAAAAGAAAGAAAGAAAGAAAGATAGATTTAGCCTAGTGTGGTGGCAGGTGCCTGTAGTCCCAGCTACTCAGGAGGCTGAGGCAGGAAGATCACTCGAGACTATGAGTTTAAGGTTGCTGTGAGCTGTGGTACCATGGCACTCTAGCTCAGTGACAAAGCAACACCCAGTCTCAAAACCAAAAAATACATTAATTTAATTAAGCAGAACAAGTTCTGTGAAATTGCACTGGCTTTTAATAGGAAAACCAAGGCTCCCTTGAGAAGATGGGACCATCCCCGGCTGAGGGACAAGCACATGCTGACTTGTTCAAGCAGTAAAGGGGAAACCACAGCATCAGAGCAGTGGAGATAAGCCCTGAGCTTTCAAACACAGCCCGGACTCTCATTCCTCTGCCCGGCAGTGGGCACAACAGCCAGGCAGTGATGGAAACTGCTACCTGACAGAGGTGGCTGCCCGGACCTTGGGGGTCTGTGAGAACTGCTGAGTCGACACAGAAGGAACGAGGCACCTGGTGGATGGGGTCCCCAAGAGCAGAGTGTAGAAGGGGGCAGAGCAGCCCCACAGTGTTTCTCCACCTGACATCCATTTCCATGGGGATGTGGGGACAGAAACAGGCCCAGGATTCAGAGGGGCCTCGTGGGCCCTGGAGGGAAGACGGATGGCAGTGCCCTGGGCTCCACCAACCCCACGGCTCAGTCATGTCCACCAGGAGTAACGAGCGGAGTTGAGAGTGACCGGCCGACCTCATGTGAATGTGGGGACGTCCTCTGAGTGCACACATCTTTGTCTCCTGAAAAAATGTTGTCAGTTATTTTTAAAAAGAGCTGTTAACCCTGAGACCACGATACTCACGGGAAGTGGACCCAGCCTGGACACCTTGCTATGAAACCACAAACACTTCAAGAGGAAAAGACCTCAAAGCAATAGTACAAAAAACAAACAGAAAGAGCCCCCCAGCCTGAACGGCCACCAGGCGGGTGCTCAAGGCCTGTGGATCTTTGGGGTCGGGCTCTCATTGTGTCCTGGCTGCAGCTGACAATTGTACTGTAGAATTCCTGGCCCAACTTATAAGGTTCCAGGCTTCCTCCCTTTGCTTTTATGTTATTTTCTCCATGTCTAAAGATGTAGGTGTGGGACAACTGTTCCCTTCTCTGGCAGGTGGCCACTCCTCCTCCTGCCCTCCGGACACGTCCTCCCCCACACCAGAGAACCAAGCCTGTTCCCAGCAGGCCACCGGTGACTCAGTGCTCTCAATGCTGCCTCTGAGGACAAAGTCCACAATTCACACTCATCCCCATTCCCCAGCTGTGCTTCCAGGACACAGGCTCCTGGGGTCCCTGTGCCCGCTCCGTCCACCTGCCTGGAGTCAGTCACCTAGAGCACCTGCCTGACACTCCCAGCACTGTGTCTGGGGGCCTCTTCCTCTGGCACTGGTGCCTTCTGCCAAAAGATGGGCTGCCCCCTCACTGCCGTGTTCCCAGCTTAGCGCACATCAACCCCCTCTTGGTGAAGTGCTTTTCTCCCCACCCCATAGCAAAGCCAGACTCAGGGGTCACCCTCAGATCTTCTTTACCCCTCACTCCCCGAATCCAAGGCATCAGCAGGCCATCTTGGTAGCCATGCCCAAACTATCACATGTCTGGAATCGCTCCAGTTCTCTGGTGCCTCCGTAGCAGCTTCCTTCCCAGCCTCTCCTCCTGTTCCCGCCGAACCCATTCTTAACGGTGGATCTTTTTCAAGAAACATACCACCGGCAAATTTGCTTCCCTGTTCAAATGAGGCTTCTTGTGACACTTGGAACTAAACACGAGCTTTGCCGTGAGGTCGGCACCCCTCCCTCCCACGTGAACTGAGTGTGGGTGTCACTCCTCACATACTCAGCGACCTCCCAGCCACTTGCCTGACCACAAGCCTCCCAGCCCTCGCCTGACCACAAGTCCCCTGCCCCGTTGTTCTGGGCACGTGGCCCTGAACATGGCCCTCCCATGTGTTTGCCCATCTCCTCTCGGGTGCACAGCCCTGAGGGTGGGGTCCTTACTTGCTCTTCTCCCCACTCCCAGAATTAGCGCAAGCTCAGCTGTGCCCCACCCATGGGACTCAGGTACAACTGGACATCCTCATGTCATGCCCACTGTCACCACGAGCCCTCAGCTGCCTGCCACCCCCAGCCCAGCTCACCGGGTCATACTCAGGCTGGCTTACAGTGCTGAGGCCACACAGTGGAGGTGGCCTGGCTGCCACATCTCTGGAAATGTTAAAATGTATGTCAACAGGAAAAAAAGAGCTTCTGTTTCCGCCATACTCAAGATATGTTCATTGTCAACAGCACTAAAGATTAGGCTGTGCGCTTTTCAAGGTTGTGATTAGTCCCTTCATCAGAATTTCCTGCGTCAGCTTAGGAATCTTTTTTAGTAGTACTAAAATGTTCTTGAACTTGGAGAGTCATCTTTAAGCAAAGTGAAATGTGCTGATCCTTTTCACTGAATTCTGGAAATTCAGAGAGGGCTGCCTGCACTATTGTAGATTCTTGGACACAAATCAGAGGTGTGGACCCCAAACAACAGGCATCCTGCCCAGGTGGGCCTCACCTGTCCCATATCTCCTTGACGTAACCCTTTGCTCCATTCCATAATTAAACACGACTTCCCTCCGGCTCATCACCAATAGCTGTTTACAGAGCACTCCCTCCTGTCCCCTCAGGAGGAGTGCAAGGCCAGTTGGGACACATCAGTGAGCAGAACAATATAGACCCAGGCCTGGTCCTGGTGGAGGTTATGTCTATGGGGGAGGGGAGGGATGGCAGAGACCCTGCAGAGGTGGTGAGCAAGTATAGAACAGGCCAGCGGAGAAGTTTACACCCGAGCAGGCCTGGTCCTGCCCCACCTGGAAGGCCGGTTTCTGGAGGTTACCGTCACACTGGTAGCAGCATGGGGCAGAAGTCTTCTTTGTGGGCTCCTACAACCAACTGGGCTTGCTGTCTCTGACCGAGTGGAGTCCCTCGGCCAGCGCCACCTCAATCAGCCAGTGGCAGAATCAAAGTCTGAACTCGGGACCACCTGACTCAAGGCCTGCACTCTTTTTATGTTCTTGACGTAAAATTCACAAAACATAAATTAACTGTTGGCCATTTAAAAGTGTACAAATTCAGTAGCATATTAGGCAACTAGCCCCACTATCTATTTCCAAGACATTTTCATTATCCCAAAGAGAAACCCCAGGCCCTCCCCAGCCCTGACAGCCACGAATCCACTGTCCATCCCTGTGGATCTGCCCACACTGGACACATGAGGAGTCATGGAACCACACCGTGTGTGGCCTCATGTCTGGCTCCTGTCACTCAGCATGGTGGATTCCAGCTCCCTCTGTGCTGTAGCTGTTGTCGCCCCTTTGTCACGCCCCCCATGTGGCTCGGCCACAGTCTGCTGGCACCAGCATCTGTTCCTCGCTGGTCCTGTTCATGCCATTGATGCCGCAGCACCTTTGATGGCAGAGCGCCATTCTGAGAGCAGCCACAAGCCTACAGGTGGAGACAAAGTTGGGAAATGGGGCACAGCCCCCCCCCCCCACGGTGGCCTGCCAGCCATCATCCCAGCGCCTGAAACACAGGCAAACATATCTTACCTAGATGAACCCAAGCAAAAAACCTCACCCTCTAATCTCTACTTCTGTTGCTCAGCAATTCCAGGGCTTTACCTTTACCTGCAGTTATGGACATCATTTACTGTCCCCCCATGGGGAGATCAGAAGCCTGGGTGAGCTTGTTGAGTGCGTGCACAGGAGCTGCAGGTTTCTGTGAAGGAAAGGCAGGGCTCTGTGCTTTACACACAGATGGTGGATGATTCCAGTGAAGAGGCAACAAAGTTTGCAAGGAGCCACCAGGAGCAGCAGACAAAGTTCTCTCTTGATAAGAAGTATCCACGTGCGTGGTAACTTTGTGCCTGGGAAAGGCACAGCCTGTGTGGCCATGGCACGGCTCTGTGACTGCAGGCTAGCCCTGGGCCTGTGGCCGTGTTTGGCCACTTACTGAACTGCTTTATTTCTCCATCCATAAATAGGGACTACCTGTGGGTATTGTTGCAAAAATTGAATGGCATCCATAAGGAATTTTCCAGGCCTGGCCCAGGACAGACGATGCTCATAGTCCAGTTACCCAACACACACCTGCTTGGAAACAGGAGGGAATATTGCTAAGGCAGCCCTGCCTTCCAGGGCACAACAGCAGGCAAAAAAACTGCTGAGCACAATAAAAGCAAAGCTTTCAAAAACAAATCTCCGGGAGAAGAAAGGACACTTGGCTGTGTTAAAGAGCAGACACCTCTCTCTGCCACGGACACACGAGGCAGGCAGCCGGGGTGCGCCTGACATCCGGTAGGGCTGATCGAGTGGTGATCTTCCCAGGAAAAAGAATGATTTCAAACAAGAGCTGGGATGTGGCCAGGCCTTCATGCCTGCATGTTTCTGAGTAGTGAAAACTGGGCCCTGAAAGAGCAAGAAGACGCCTCAGAGTTAGAGGCAAAGGATGGCCCAGTTCCTCCTGCTCCCTGGGTAGCATGAGAGAGGTCAGTTGTGGGCAGCAGGACAAACTCCCTAGCCAGCTACTGTGTTTGCCCAGGTCCAACCTATTTCCTCTCCCCAGACTGGCCCCAGGGCCTCTGAGACCCTTGATCAGGCAACAGCAGCTTCCTAAAGGAGCTGTAATCCACAGAGCTGCACCTGAAACATGGCAGTGGCAGGCTCTGGGCACTACCCTCCAGGGTGGCTCAGGACACTCCTGCCTTTCCCCGCTGACCTGGGGAAACACGTCCCCCAGAAGAAGAGGCCTTGAGACCATTCACCCCTGCCTGCCTGAGGGACAGAGATTGCTTGTTACCCCCACACAGCATCTTTTCAGATCTCAAAAAACAGATGTGGGGCCTGATCTCAGCCACAGCCTCCTGACAGTCACGCCATTTTCCCACCCATCGGTGTGTCACAGCCGTGTCAGTGATTTTTAACGGTGACTTCCACTGTGTTTCACTACATAGCAGAGTTTGCCAAAGCACATCCTCTGGACAGTTCCTTCACTTCCAATATCCGCTGTTCTTTTTTTTATTATTATATCGGGGATTCATTGAGGGTACAAGAAACTGGGTCACATTGATTGCATCTGTTAGGTAAAGTCCCTCTTATACCGCTGTTCTTTTTTTAAAGTTGTAATAAATAAACAATCATTTAGCCATAATTCAGCACATAACCTAATTGCACTAGGTCCCAGAAGTGGTCACTGGGTCAAAGGAATGCAATTTAAAGGCTTTTGATAGAAATCCCCGAATTTCTCTCCACGGTATCTATGCTCCCCACCAGTGCAAGTGAGAATAAGGGACACAAATTTTAATGAATCTCTGACTGACGGCTAGGCAGGTGCGCACGCCTGTGGACTGGTCCTTCCACCAGAGGGTGTGCTTTGCTAAGATTCCAGAGTCAGCTTTCAGGGAAGCTCTCAGACAGCATCAGGGCAGTCTGGGACACACACATGCCAAAGAGAATTTGCAGGAAAAAATTAGGTTATCATCCTATGAAGACCAAGTAAAACTCAATAGCAGGGAAGCACAGCCTTGGGACTTGAAAACACTCTTTGGGTGCTGTCACCCTTTCTTCTCCAGCACTCCATGCTCCCCGAGAGCCCACCAGGAGGCACCCACGTTGTGCCCACTCCCGACCCTTTATGCAGGTCTACCTCCACCACGGAGAGCCGACCTGGGCCTGCCTGGTCCCTGTGACCTGCTCTCTTGGCCCCTTGCAGTGTCCTTGGCTTATCCCAGTTATAATTTTACATTTCCATGTACAGTTGTTGGTCACTGTCCTTGAATAAGGTGGCAGAATGACTAAAAGTATCACATGAGTTTGGGGCCAAAAAGGCGGGTTTCTAGTCCACTTACTATCAGATGAGTTACACAACCTGAGAAGACTTAGTCTCCTCACCTACCAAATGGCTCTAGGAAGTGGCTCCCAGCCCGTCAAGGAGCTGCACGCTGGCTTAGAGCTAGGGCTTAGGAAGGCTGTTTGCCCAGCCACAGGGGAGTGGTCTCCAGGCAGGCAGCACCTTCCGCCAGCACCAGGGACCAAAGAGAGGAGAGAGCTCTTTCTCCCTCTTAAGCCACCAATGCCAATGCAGATGATGTGGTGTAAATTAATAGTCACGGATTTTTTGGATTTTTTTGTGTGTTGTTCATCACAGTTTGGTTACTATAGATGAAAGGCTGACCTGTGTGTGTGTGGGGGGGGGGGGTCCAGAGCAACAGGGCTCCACATTCCTCAGCAGACACCCAGAGGGGAGCTCATGAAAGACTGACGTACACGTGTGTGTGTGTGTGTGTGTGTGTGTGTGTGTGTGTGGAGGGGGGGGGAGGTCCAGAGCAACAGGGCTCCACATTCCTCAGCAGACACCCAGAGGGGAGCTCCGAGGACAGCCTGGACATTCCTGGCTGCAGCTGGCCGTCCAAGGATGACTCGGGTGTCTGACCTCCTTCCACTGCAGTTACTCATCAGAATTCTGTGGATTTTGGAGGCAAAGACCTGGCAGACTGTACTGTGAACACCAGGTTCTGCTGCCTCATTTCCCCTTCCTGAGACCTTTTAGTACGGGTGCCAAGGAGGCAAGGGGATGGGAGAGGGATCCCCTGATGAGGCTCTTCCCCTGCTCCCTGTCCTTCAGTCCATGGTCCAGCGTTTATGATTGTTTCTACCTGTCTCTGACCAGGTTCTCAGGCTCTGGTGTTCCCCAAGGGCCCCTTCCCCCTGAAGCCTGCCTTTCAACTCCCCAGTTAGATATGGAGGTGGGGGTTCTCATTCTTGCTCCCTCTGGGGAACCCTTCCATTTCCTTGATGTAACTGAGCTCGTGCAGACTTCTGGTTTCCCTAAGCCTGTGCTACTGCTGCTCAAAGATGCGTGCCCCAGATCATTTGGCAAGCTTCTCCTGGGATAAAATGGGAATTTTTGAACACGGCCGTGGGCTCTGGCTGGGCTCACGGGCCCTGAGGTTTAACTCTCTACACCCAGCGTGACCACCTGCTCCCTGCCGGCCATTGGAGCATACCTCCCAGGTTCCAGCGTGTGCAGACTGGGGCTAGGGTCGGGAGTGGTTCCCCCCTCGGCCCCCCCACCCGGAGGCAAGGAGCCTGGGCGGGCTACCTTCGGAGCAGGGGTGGGCAACTCAAACCCCACCCTTCCCCCCACCCCGCCTCGCCTCGGCCTGCCCTTGGGCACCGCACGCTCCCAAGCCGGACCTGAGTACACAGAGGAAAAGACGCGAGTGGCAGGGCCTGGATCTCCCGGAGAGCCCTGGGGTTCCGCGCCCGCGCGCCACGTGCTGCCGGCCGGGCGGAGGGGCGCGGCGCGGGCGGGCGGGCGGTGGGCGGGGCCCGGAGGGCGGCGGGGCGGGGCCTCGGGCGGCGGGCGGGGCCGGCGGGCGGTTGCGGATAAAAGGCGGAGTCGGGGCGGGCCGGGCGTTGACGCAGCGGCGGGCGGCGTGGTGTGTCCTCTTTGCTGGTAGCTGCGGCGAGCGCGCCTCGTGTCTCAGCCCTGGCGGCCGGCGCGGCGGGCATGGCGGGCGCGGGCCCGAAACGGCGCGCGCTGGCGACCCCGGCGGCCGAGGAGGAGGAGCGGCAGGCGCGGGAGAAGATGCTGGCGGCGCAGCGCGCGGACGGGGCGGCCCCGGGGGGCGAGGGCGAGGGCGTGACCCTGCAGCGCAACATCACGCTGCTCAACGGCGTGGCCATCATCGTGGGCACCATCATCGGCTCCGGCATCTTCGTGACGCCCACGGGGGTGCTCAAGGAGGCGGGCTCGCCGGGGCTGGCGCTGGTGGTGTGGGCCGTGTGCGGGGTCTTCTCCATCGTGGGCGCCCTCTGTTACGCCGAGCTGGGCACCACCATCTCCAAGTCGGGCGGCGACTATGCCTACATGCTGGAGGTCTACGGCTCGCTGCCCGCCTTCCTCAAGCTCTGGATCGAGCTGCTCATCATCCGCCCCTCCTCCCAGTACATCGTGGCGCTGGTCTTCGCCACCTACCTGCTCAAGCCGGTCTTCCCCACCTGCCCGGTGCCCGAGGAGGCCGCCAAGCTCGTGGCCTGCCTCTGCGTGTGTGAGTACGGGGCGCGGGAGGTGGGGGCGTGGTCCTTGGGTCCCCCAGTTCCACGTCCCTGGACCGTCCCCCGCGGTTCTAGGTCACTGGCCTCAACCCAGTTTCATTCATTGGTTTACGCCCCTCTAGGCAGCTCAGGGAGTACCCCAGGGAGAAGACGTCAGGGCCCCTGCCCTGACCCTCACACTCCGTGGGCAGTCCCCTGCCTTGGCCCTTGCGGAGCAATATTGCCAGCCTCTTGCTTGGCGCCCACGTGGAGTGACCTAGCAAGCACTCGGTTTCCTGTTTGAGTGCAATAGCTGACTAGTTGATAAGGGGGAAATTGCAGCTAGGGGGAAAAAAAAAGTCATTCATTCTTTTCTGCTCCCCAAACCGGCTTTTCGGCAACCGGAGCAGGCTGGCTCACAGGAGTACTGTATAGTAATAACATTGCATTTGGGCAGTGAGTGCTGTCTCCTCAGCCTAAGCAGCGGTGTTGAACTCACCACAGGTTGCCCGATGATAGTAAGAGAGGGAAGCTTGCTGCAGATTCTGTGTGTGTGTGTTGGGGGCACACGGGCTGGGGGGGGTCCTGAGTTGTGCTGAGAAATAGCCAATTGGGCATAGTTCTAATTTGGTGGGCACAGTGCTAGCGTGTTCACCATGCCAGAGAGAACTGCTGCTTTGCAAAACAGTTTTCTTGTGGCATTCGGGGGGGTGGGGGTGGGGGTGGGGGATACTTTCTACCAAATGCCACGTGGTTTTTACAATTTTATTTATTTATTTTGGTGCTTGGCAGTTTTCAAGTTCATCCTGTGGCCTTGCAAGTGTCCTTCTGCTTTTAAAGTTTATGATGGAGCCCTAGCCATGCAAAACTTAGATTTATTTATTTGCAATTAGAGCTGCCAGCTGATGTGAGGTTTGGCCTGGGTCTCCACTGTGCGTACACATAGATACCTGGCTAGGAGGGCTGAATTTGTAGTTCTGGGCATGATCATGAAACCCAGGGGACTGTGTACTTCCTTGGACTGGCTTGTGAATGGTAGTGCCCACTGGGGCTCTTGGCATTTCTGAGCTTGTCTGTGCCACGCTGTGCATTTCAGGGTTAGGCCTGTTGGTACTTGGAGGCATGGTCCAAAAATGAGAGCACGTGGGGGGCAAAACTCAATAGGGTTCTGTGTGGCTGCCTGCGATCAGGAGCTTTCCTGAGGCTCTACGCAGAGTAACCACACTGCCTTGAAGGGGGATATCGTTTGCCCTTTTAGGGAATCTCAGTGATAAGCATCTCAGCTTTTAAAAAGCTTCTGTCCAGTTCTAGGAACAGTCATAGCAGTAGTTGCTCTGACTACAGCCAGGAGTTGGGAAAACCGGGGGCTTTGGGCTGGGCATTAGAGACGCAGATTTCAGGGGTGATGTACAAGGCCCCTGCAGCCAAAAGATGAGCCTCTGGGAGAGAGGTTAGTTTGTTCACCTGTGGTTTTGTTGTTGTTTTGTTGTTGTTGTTGTTGTTTGTTTTGTTTTTTGAGACAAAGTCTCACTTTATCGCCTCAGTGGAGTGCTGTGGCCTCACAGCTCACAGCAATCTCAGACTCCTGGGCTCAAGCAATTCTTTTGCCTCAGCCTCCCAAGTAGCTGGGACTACAGGTGCCTGTCACAATGCCTGGGTATTTTTAGAGACGGGGTCTTGCTCTTGCTCAGGCTGGTCTCGAACCCATGAGCCCAGACAATCCACCTATCTTGACCTCCCAAAGTGCTAGGGTTACAGGTGTGAGCCCCTGTGCCTGGCTGTTTACCTGCTTTGTCATTAGGAGAGTTGGGCTTGTCCAGCTTTCACCATTTCTGGGTCCTGCTTGCTGTTCTGGCCTGGCATGTAAGGAGGTGGATAACGTCTTTGAAGGTGGAAGCTCATCTTTAAAAACGAGTCCCTGGGTACTGGTCCTCCTGACTCTCCTGCTGGCATGGAGAGGAAGGCCTGGGAAATGCTACTTTGGCCCACAGGAGGGAGATGTAGGGTGAGGGTGTTCTAATTTTCTTTCTCTAATAAAGCAACAAGTCATACAAGAATGCATTACCATTTAAAAAATTCAAACCAGGCTCGGCGCTATAGCTCAAGCAGCTAAGGCGCCAGCCACATACACTAGAGCTGGCAGATTCTAATTCAGCCCAGGCCCGCCAAAACAACAATGACAACTACAACCAAAAAATAGCCGGGTGTTGTGGTGGGCACCTGTAGTCCCAGCTACTTGGGAGGCTGAGGCAAGAGAATGGCTTAAGCCCAAGAGTTTGAGGTTGCTGTGAGCTGTGATGCCACAGCACTACACCAAGGGCTACGTAGTGAGTCTGTATCAAAAAAAAAAACAAGTTATTAAGAAAAATAAAAATAAAAAACTGAAAATCAGTCTTATAGACTTTATCCCCAATATGCGTATGCCGCTAA